>KZ063076.1:36111-67140 GCA_002091835.1 Anopheles maculatus
CGCAGCTTCTCTTAAGAAACAAAAAATGGAGGGACAACTGGCGCACTACACTGCTAGAATCTGCGTGACGACACTCTTGCAGCGATAGTATCATACGGGATCATGCATGACCACCACGATAGGGCATGCTCTTGCCAAACAACTCAAAACACAACGTTTGCAGATAAAGTTTCCACCATCAGTCGCTTTAAAAAAACGAATCTTCCTCCACCCATCACCCACCTCCCGTTTGCTCATTATTTATTATTTTTTTCTGTTTCTTATAGTTGAACTTTCTGCTTCCGGGGGGAAGAAAATTCGATGATAAGATCAACACTCGGCAGTCGCACCGAGCGCCAAATAGTTTGCTTAACCCAACCCAACCGGCAGCTTATTTATACATTCATAAATATAAATAGAAATGATGCTGGCTTTTCCAACCAATAGTTTGATACCGATGGCGTCTTGGATATTTGTTCGTTTTGTTCTTTTTTTTTACAAAACTAAAACATGTCCACTGGAGTGAGGAAAGTCGAAAGCTGGTGTTAAGTTATGTACCGGAGAATGTTGCCTCCCGCCGTAAAGCTTCCTTCTCCGATCGTCGGGATGTCTTAAGCCCTTAAGGTTTTTCCCCATTTCAGATAAGAATACTTCCCGAACGCACTGCACACGGGTAATGGGGAAAAGCTGGTCAAAAATTGCTAACCCAAATGGGTAAGCGTAACACAATTATCGGATAAACGGGAACCCGCTAATCCACATGTAATTACTTACCCAGGCTTTTTCGGGATTCTTGCAAACCGGCAGGTGTAATTATGCTAATTCTGCTTCCCCAAGCATCGGCCTTTGTGCAGGCTTTATCCTTTCTTACGCCGCCCGATAACGATCAAAGGATGGCCGGGCGCTGGGGCAGACGGCGTACGCTCAAGACGAATTGACGGATTTTTCCGACATGTTTATTCCGCAACAAAGCACCCTTCCGACATGGGCGCTGCGTACGGATGATGTACGTACGGATGAGTGCATGTGCGTGCGTGTATCGTATCGTATGGGTAATTAATTTTATGGTAAAGTTGAAAAGTTTAAACCCCCCCGGCGGGACCGTTCCACCCGGTCCCTCTTGCTTGCGGTGTCGGTTTTCGTCCGTATCAAATGGGTGACGAAAAATGGAATTTTTGGAGGGAAGTTTTTCGGAAGTCCTTGGTATGGGGGTGAGCAAGGTTCTGTGTTTAAGGAGCGCGTGGAAGAGAGGAAGTAGTGATTTTCTATTTGCTTCTCAAGGTGCCACGGTTTCTTTGGTGCCCGAGGTGTGGCTTTCGGGAAAATTGGAACGGAAGCCACTATTGACACATTAATTATAGATGATTAAAATAGGAGTCTATGGGGTTGTGATGGTTTAGGTGTAGCGATGAAGCTACTTTTCAAGGTTCCGCTTCGTTGCTTCTTTTCATGCGTGTGTGCAGGGAGACTAGCAGCTACCATTACTATGCCCGCTACGGTGAGTCTTAGTTTTCGCTAGTTTTGCTGTTAGAAAGCACCGGAATAGGGCTGCAATTGGCAGGTTTTGTGTGGTTAACCCGGGTAAAAAGGGATGGGATAGGAATGGGAGGATTGAGTTGCCAAAGAAAGCATTTAATCAACGCACTTCATTCCCGATGCCGATGGATAACGGATGGGTTTTGTTGCTCATCTTCACGCCGGAACGGTAGGCAACCCGGACGACAAACGATCTCTCTTTTCGCCTCGCTACGAAACGGTAGTGTTGACGGTTTTTGGATGCCCAAAAACTAGGGCATCAGTGCGTACGTGTAAACAAGTAGAGCTGGTAGCACAACCATTTCACACCGTTCGTTGTTTAAAGTCGAAGGGTTTGTAAGATGATTAACGGCAATCGTAGCACCTACGCACCGCCATCCCGCCATCGATTGTGGGCTTTTGTTTCGCAAATGTAATAGACTCTCGACACCCTCGACAATCCCGGGAAATGGACCGAATTTTGACGGAGAAAGCGGGTGACGTCGATGATTTTTGAGTAATGGGCTTGACGCCGCGGGTGTCCTGAAAGGTCGCCACATAAGGTACGATAAGATGCAATCGCTCACCATCTGGGGTTTGCCGAGTTTTCGAAGTGGGTAAACAAAATCGGATCTGTAGAGCACTCTGAAGGTAGCGAACAATGCAACAATAAAAAAAAACCTCCCAGGATGTAATGGAAGCATCCTCAAACAAACACAGTACCGGAGTGAGGAGCCATAGTTTTTGGGGAAGATTTTGCGGATGCAGATTTTATCCCGCCGTAGCTGCCAGGTCCAATTATAAATAAACCAGAAAGCATAGCAAATAGCCACCAACGACTAGCGCGTAGCGTAACTGTGCGCCCGCTCGAGGGAAATACACCGGCACTGTTTGCCAACCGCTGCCAGAATTCTCAATTCCCGTGTAGCATCGGAAGCTGCCAGCTATCTGCTGAGCACTTTGTAGCCGATTTCCCGCGAGCTGCAGAGTGTTGTGTTCGCTCGACTTTGCGGGACAGTTTTACGGCGTGCTCTGGCACGTCTAGCCAGACAAACTAGTCGCACACCAAAGCGCCTGTACCTTAATCTTACCGCCCGTACCACACTCTGACACACGGGCGCGATGCAACATTACTGCACGATGGAACGGGTTTCGAGTGGGTAAATAAAATATTAATTACCTTTCGCCGAAAGGGACTGGAACTATCTTTACGGTGCAGACGCGCGTCGTTCTATTCCGATTCGCCATTTGTGTGTGTGTTTTTTTTGCTCCATTTTCGTTACATTCATTTGCTAAGAGACGAACTAACGTTTGAAATTGAAGTAACAGGCAAAAAGCAAAACAGCTCCGCCGATTTGTACGCGCGGATGTATCGCGCATTGCCTATCTTTCGGGCGCACTGCAATTCGATCTTTGTGCTACTTTGTTGCGAGCGAGCGTGTCGAGAGCAGTGTCTCCCGAAAGCCCCAAGGCAGTCCGCCCGATAAGTCTCTGCCGCCGTGTGTACACATGCACATCGAGTACGTTAAACACTCTCCCTTCTTGCACCTGTTTCACCACCCTGCCATTCTCCTGCCCAGGCGTTAATCTCTCGCCACAGATACAAAGTAACCGGAGCAAGTCGGCAACAAGATCGGGTTCGGCAAGAAACAAAAAATAGCCCACTGGGAGACTGGGAAATATGCTCAATTTCCCTACCGGAGGGCGCTTATCACTTCCAAGCGGAAATGAAAAGCAAACCAGCAGAAGCGCTTGTTTACCCACGACCAAGGCGACGGCCGACGGATGAAAGTGAGTGCCTTTTTTTTTTTGCTCTTGTTGATGAGCATAGAAAGGAAATTGGTGCAGATGGCTGTTTTTTGCTTCTTATTTTGTGTCGTCACCGTTTCCGTCAGGATTAAAACGGTCAAACGGTACTTGTTCGGCACGCTGTACGATCTAGAGCTAGGCAACTGTCGTGGACGACGATTGCATACTTTCGGGCGCTTCGTTCCTTTGCAGCATTTGATGGAATTCAAAAATTAATTACGGACCGTGTGTATATGGTTCTTCTTCAATTTCCTTTTTTTTGTGTGTGTTATCCTCTACGGTGTAGATATCCTCCTATGCTCTATGGGAGAGAGAGAGAGAGAGAGAGAGAGAGAGAGAGAGAGAGAGAGAGAGAGAGAAAACACACAAATTCAATAGAAACCAAAAACTCACCCTTTTTGTTTAGGTGTTGTGATGACAGAGAAAAAAAAACAGAGGATACAAAACAGGACGAATCGCTTGTGATCGCGCTGGTCACTTTGTCTGGGGCTGATTGATGGCATCGCATCAAGGGCACCCAGGATGCTTACCGTGGACATGTACGTGTGGGTAGTTTTCGCGTGTCTCTTTTCGGTGTGCCATTTGCATAATTTATTCAAGGAATATGCTTCACCGACCGCTGCAACGCCGTCTGTATCAATCTGCCCGCTTTGAGGTTCGGTTTCGGTATTACAAGAGATACAGTGACGGACAATAGCATAAGACAACATCTTGTAATAGTGTTAAAGCAAGGTTATGATGCCAATAATTGACGAACCAACTTAGGTTATCTTTTTTGGTGGACAAATTGTTAAAGGGCTTAGGAAAACGTGACTATCCTATCAGTTACGCATCCGATTACAGGCCACAGTTTATTATTTTTATGGATACATAGCCTAAATACTTGATGTAATAAAATAAAACTATTCATCAACTGTCTCACCGTACACAAGAGTGGATATCCAGCTACGGGTAAAATCCAGAACGCCCAGACTACGGGTTCTTATGTTTGTAGAACCAAAAGAACAGAAGAGATTTGTTATCAAATATTTAAAAACTAATCTCAACCATGTATTTTTCAATATTTTGAGCATCTTCTGCTAACGCTTTGACAGTTTTAATAAGTCTAGATCGTTTATTAAAAAAAAAACTATGTTCCAAAAAAACTATTTTCCGGTTTTTTTAGAAATACTGTTGCTGATTCATTTATCATATTTTGAAATAGACCAAGTACCTAAAAATTATTCACGCTTTTCCCAGATGACGGTTTTGACGGTGTCTAAACTATTTTTTATATTTTCCATAGGTTTTTTGACACAACGGTTATATGTTAGATTTCTTTAATTAGTTATTTAAATGTCAAATGTGCAGTTTTTGTGGGAAACACCGGTCAAATGTGTGTCAAATGTGCAAGCTGCTTGTGCAGGTTGTTACTTCAAATTGCTTACGTACATACTCATTTTTAAATTATCTTAAGAACTCGAGAAGATTTTATCTTCCAGTTATAAAATAAATATCCTGCTTAAGCATTTTAACCACAGTTCACGACAATTTGGTGACATTTTGACACAAAGTGCCAAAATGCCTTAAATGGCAGCTCAGGACAGTTTATGATTTCATCATTAAATAAAAGAGAAATATTATAGTAACTCGTAATTTTAAAAGGTTCTTGGGGCCTGTTGCGTGGATTGAATGGGATGATGTCAATCTTGGAAATCTTATACTTACTTATTTACTTACTTGCTTATAAGGCGCTACAACCACTTCGCGTCTGTCAATCCATTATCCCGGCCGTTCTGGCGGACGCATCAACGCCATCACTCCATCTCAGCTTGGGCCTACCACGCCTCCTCTGCCCATGTGGACAGCCTAAAAGGACTTTACGGGCTGGGTCGTTCGGTGCCATTCTCATGACATGACCAGCCCAAAGGAGCCTGGCTGAACGATGGTGAGATCACCGTACAGGGCACACATACGGGCCAAAAATCCTTCTGAGCATCTTCTTCTCGAACGCAGCTCAAAGTCCAAGGACAAAGTCCATGTCTCAGAAGCGTATGTGAGTACTTGGACTATAAAGGATCTGTACAGTCCCAGCTTCGTCCGTCGCGACAAATATTTAGCGTGGAGAAGTTTCTTCAGGCTGTAGTATGACCGGTTGGCAGCCAGCACCCTTGCGCGCAAGTCAGCTTCTATGTTGTTATCGGTGCTGACTTTTGACCCTAGATAGGTGAAGTTTGGGACGACTTCGGAGGTGCGATCTGTACATCACCCCTGCGTAAATCAGTGTTTGTTAGCAGGGCCGCTGGTGGTGCCACCATCATTTTCGGTTTGTGCCTCGTTGATCTCCAACCCGAGGTTCAGTGCTGCATGCTCGATCCTTTGGTAAGCTTCTGCTACATAGGAGAGCCTCAAACCAATGCTGTCTATGTCATCAGCGTATGCCAAGATCTGGAGTGACTTATAGAAAATGATCCCCGAGTATCGGATGGCCCTCTCTAGCGCCAGATTGAATAGGAGGCAAACAAGTCCGTCTCCCTGGTGCAGACCCTTAGCAAAGGGCCCTGAGAGTTTTCCATCCACCTTCACCTGGCATGTGATGTTGGTCATCGTCATACGTACAAGCCTGGTAAGCTTGGCCGGGATTCCAAATCAGCTCATTGCGTCGTAGGTAGGAGATGGTAGAAGTGTAGCTGCTGCTCCGCCATCTTCTTCAAGATTTGCCGCATGGTGAATATCTGGTCAGTGGTTGATTTTTCGTTCTGGAATGTTCTCTGATAGTTTCCAACTATCTCTTCAACGAAGAGACCGCATGGTCCCCATATCTCCCGCATGCCGCATGGTGAATATCTGGTCAGTGGTTGATTTTTCGTTCTGGAATGCTCTCTGATAGTTTCCAACTATCTCTTCAACGAATGGGACAAGTCTATTTTGTATTACTAGGGAGAGAATCTTGTAGCCTCAATCGGAATATATCACCACGAAATTTTCATATCCAAAAACTATCTGAGAAAAGATTAAAAAAAACTTGAGTACGAAACGAATACTTGAAAAGCTATCAAAAATCTTTGAGACAACATAAAAAAGAAATGAATTATTCCATGAGAAATTCGGGAAAAAAACAATAACATCCGGGACACCCTGTATGTATTAAAAGCTGTGAGATTCAACATCGGATACTTATTCTTGTGCCCGTCACTGTAGCTCGCTAACCTAATACAAAACTGAGTGTATGTGTGTGTGTGAGAGAGAGAGAGTGAAATGAAATACAAAAAGATAGAAAAAATAAGAAAAATAAACTAAACCGAAACCATAAACGAGCAACGATGACTGATGTTTAACATTACGCTGAGAAGCTGGTCCGAAAAATGTTTTGTTAATGTTTATGTAAAATAGAATTACGAGGGCCGGCACGGTCTGGGTGGCAGGGTACGATGCTGGAAGAGCATAATGTGGTTGAAGGATCATCCCCCCTTTCGCTCCCTCTCTTCCCCCTTGACTCTTCCACCCCTTGAATTGTTTGTTCCTCACATTTTCCCATGAGTTTGGTTTCGATTTCTTTGTTTGAGAAATTGGCAAAAGTTTTTTCCCCGCCGGAAAGCGTTGTAAGCCGGCACAAGGTGTTCGCTTAAGGAGCTGGTTTCATGCTCGTTCAATTACCGGATGCAGTCGTCAGGGGATGTAAAGGGAAAGGAATGAAACGGGGGGGAAAGAAAACATGATCCAACATCGAAACTTTCGACGGGAAAAGTCTGTTCGGGCGTTGTTTTTAATTCGACCTTCCGACGTCCGACAACGAAAGAGAGTCTCCTTGTTATGCCCTTCAACTCTTGCATCTTGCAGCTTTCATCGCCCCGTGCAACCCGTTCCCATTTTCCCATCTCCTCGCTCCAGAAACCCAACCGGTGAATGGCGCCTGATGAAGGACAGATTTTTCATCGAGCTAAATCCGTAGCTTCTTTGCACCGGAAACGGACGATCCTTCTTAAGGTGCACTATTTACTTACTACCATCATCAAAGCCAGCATTCTCCATTCTTTTAGCCCTTCTCTTTTCTCTGCCCACCTTTACCGCACAACACGATAAAGCTTCCCTCCTGTCTTCTCACCGGGTGAACTTTTCCGATTTTGCGGCAATTTTCCTTGAACGGTTTCCCGAACCAACCCGGCTGCACTTTGTTCAACGGTCGATGCGATTTTTTGTTGTTGTTTCGTTCTTGGCACACTGCTTTGCAGCAATAGTGGTGTTTCGCTTTTGCTTCTTTTGCCCACAGCAACAAAGAACGTGAACGAATAAAATTTCATACCAAAACGAAAATTCTATGCAAGCGACGAAACAAAAAGGCAACAACAAATCGTTGCTGCCCCCAATGAAAGTTGCGATTTTCATGAGTTTCACTTTTTCACTGCTAGAGGCGCTGAAGACGGGGAAGAATAGGATGGAAGGGAGGTAGGTTGGAGGTTTCATTGCGACACAAAGAAAAGGATAATAAGTGAATAAAATGGACTGTTTATTTAACACCCAGAAAATAGTTTTAAGTTATTTATAGTAAAACGTTACTGTTGCAATAAAACGTTTGTTTTTGTGAAATTGACACTAGTGCTTAGAAGCGAAATTATTTATCAACCTTAACATTGATACATTTCAAGAAACGTCACGATGTTTAGTTAATAAGCTTTAAAAAATAATAACCACAAAACTATTAGTTCTTTACTGAAGTAAAGTTAAAAGCATTGGTTTCAAGCGTTTTTCCTTTAAAACGTTTCAAATACTTTATTAGTAATTATAATGTTGAGATATTCTTTTCAGACTTTGTCAATTACAATATCCCGAAGTTTGTTTGCAATTGTTCCATGTTTTTTTACAGTTTCCCAAATATTGTTCCTTTTTAAATACCTCGATACTCTGGTATTGTGGTTGTTCACATATCAGAGCTATGGTTAATTATATAAAAGGTCGACATGAAGATAGTCGGCAATACAAAGCAATGGGTTCAAAAATCCTCGCTGTCATCGCCGTGGAAGAGATATTACACTACACTTCTTGCTGTCTAAAGTTCCTACAAAGTTTCCCAAGATTCCCAGGTCTAAGGATCGTAGAACCTAAAGATGAACCTCAACGAATATAACATCGAATGACGGTTGAACTACAATTCTTTGACAGTTCAACAGAGCTTTGATGTTATCGCAACAGAAATTCTGAATATCATTGACATGTTCACGGGAAAATTTAGCGGGAAGAGTACGGGAAGAGCATATTAATATTGCCGTGCCAAAAATAACATTCCGGAATGACTAAGGAATAGCTTGTACAGTGTTTAACTGTAAATTACTTTTTAATTCCTGCATAGTCAGAATAACGAGAGAGGCACTCCTGTGAGACCATCATCGAGAATGATCGGGTCATATCAGAGGAAAGATACGCTCTCGTTCTTCTTTCTATATTGGCGAACGTCACGTAAACTAGAAACCCGTGTTTTAGCTACAATTTTATTCGTCAGGATGCATTCGCAACAACTAGAGAGTTAGAATGGCAAGAACACAGAGAAAGTTCTACACAGATGAGCTATCTGTTCCTATTCAGAACACGCTCAGTGTACTTCAAGGGAGCGTGTTAGGTCCAATTTTGTTGGTATTGAACATTAACGACATCTAAAATCTGCTACAACTCTGTGATGTGAATCGTTTCAGATAACAAGGTCATATTTTTAACACATTGTTCATGAAGTGCCAGACTTCTGAAATTCTGATCCCTAGTCGCTTGGTAAATGATTATAATTTAAAGAACTTCATGAAATGATAAAAGAAAAACTAAGGATATGGTAATAAACAAGATGAACATTCAACATGGTCAAACCACGACAATGGACTAAGACAACAGTGAAATGACAAATATGTAGTATCTTGGAGTGTCGAATGACGACAAAGATTACTTTTTAAACACATATTCATCCTTAGTTCAGTCCCATCACTGATGTATGCAAGGGTGATGTACAGCTAGGCGAACGCACCTTTGATGTCGTCCAAAACTCCACCTATCTGGAATCGAAAGTCAGCTCTGACCACTCTGACATACGCAAGGATTCTGATTGCCAACCGATTGTAATACAGCCTGAGGAAACTTTTCCAGGAAAACACTTGTCGCGACGAACAAAGCTGGGTCTGCATCGAACCTTTATAGTCCTAGTAATCACATACGCGTCTGGATATGGACCCTGTTCAAAACTGACGAAACACTCTTAACCGTTCGAGAGGAAGATGCTCAGAGGGATTGTTGTCCCCGTATATGTGGCAGGATGATGGAGAAGCCGCTACAATGAATTGGACAGAGGACGTGTATTAGGCTTAAAACGAGATGGATGGCGTTGATGTGTCTGCCAGCACGGCTAAGATATTGTATTGGTATCGACCGTTGGTGGTATCGTGAATAATTGGAGCAGGACATTACCGCAAAACGGTTGGAGCATTTTCATACGTTTGTTCACCACAAAGTTAATGCTCATTATGGCCTCCAAAGCCTAAACCTAAACAACCTACGCCAAGCATTGGCTTCATTTTCAAAACAAATAGAAAACAAAATGATTCTTTTGACTGTTTACAGAAAGTAAGTGTGATATCTAATCTGTGCTCCTTTAAAGAAGTAATTTTATGGTAGGTAAATGAGGCCTTCCACAATATTCTTAACATCCAAAATTGAGTGGTGATTGCTTTTGAACAGCTTTGACAGATAAAAACGTGCTGTTATATTTGTTAGACGAAGTGATAGCGGCTCTAGTTCTCACACTGCAGGAACTCTCCTCGTACGTAGGATAGACTGTCCAACTACGTAAATAAAGTTAAGCAATAATCAAGTTAAGTAAGAAATTAAGGGTGAGACAAGTTCTCTCAAGGTTGTATCAGCAAAAGAAGAAGAAAATATTATTTCTTTAAGTAGCTCAGCCAGACCATTCCACATAAATATAAAAATAGGTTTTAGAGTATGTGCTCGTGGCCCTCTGGTTGATCACCCTATAATTCCTCTTCATCTATGTATTAGGTTCGCAAATAAATAACGGCCGTTTTGAAATCGATGGGGCCACCGTGGACTGTGGCGCGATTTTGTCGTTTACAAACTTCATAAATCGAGTTCGGGAATAACATAATCAAACTGTGTAAACAGATTAGTTATTATTTCGTGCGAGTAAAAGTTCCTAGTTCTTGAAAATGTCTGATTTTGAGCCGGATAAGCGCCATATGCAGGAGGTGTTGCTGTTTTTTGTTTCGAGCGAAGCAAACGGCAGCCGAAGCGCATCGAGAGCTTTCGAGTGTTTACGGCGATGCTGCTCTAAGCGAAACAAGGTGTCGGGAGTGGTTTCGACGCTTTCGAAGCGGTGATTTCGCCGTGGAGGATGCTCAACGTGAAGGAAGGCCCAAAACGTTAGCCGGCGAAGAATTTGGTGGGACCAGCTCGGCGTCATCTACTACGAACTTCTGAAACCGGGAGAAACAATCACTGGTGAACGCTACCGGCAACAATTGATGAGTTTAAGCCAAGCACTGCGTGAAAAACGTCCAGAATACTCATAACGCTACGACAAAGTTATTCTGCTGGATGCCAATGCTCGGCCACATGTTGCGCAACCTTTGAAAAACTACCTTAATACCCTCAAATGGGATGTTTTACCGCACCCGCCGTATTCACCGGATCTGGCACCATCGGATTTCCGTCTGTTCCGATCCATGGTACATGGATTGGCTGACCAGCAGTTCTCCTATGAACAGATCCAGAATGGGCGGGATACCTGAATTGCGTCGAAAAACGTTTCATTTTTCCGAAAAGGAATCCGCGATTTACCCGAAAGGTGGAAGAAAGTAATAAATAATAATGGCCAATACTTTGATTTTCTCAATTTCTACAAATAAACGGCCGATATTTATTTGCGCACCTTATATTTAGTCGTCTTAAGCTGATCAGAAGTTTCGGAGAATTATTTATCGTGTTAACGCCTTGTTTATCATTACCGTGCCGCGTTTAACAAGTAAGAGAGAGTCAAAAGGCTTTATTCTTATCTGCACTGATATTTATAATCTATTAAAAGGATAAGGCTGTTAAGGACTCTGCTTATTTGGAATAAATTGCTTACATAAAAAATTTACAAGCAAGAAATTCCCTAAAGCCAATGTTTTCGAATGGCTCATAAGATACCATTCGTAAGCGTATCGCATACTTTAAGGTACATTTGCTAATACACATCCAAGCGCCTAAAGTCATGCAATCAGCAACGACAAATCGTGAGCTTTTACATAACTTTCCACACATTTCGATGCGAATTGCTCAATGTACTTGCACGACATTAATACCGACGACTTAAAAGCGTACCACCCAACTCCTCGCCGCGAGCACCAGCCAATGCCGGTGCATTATTGATGAACAAGCAGAATGGTAATTGAAAGCGGAAGCGTAGCAGTATGTGTGCCGGTGGTTGCGGTTCATAAATAACTAACCTCAATCTCAGTCGGTGGGATGAGTCGGTTTTGTGAGTCGCATCGAAAGTTTGGTCGGGTCAAGGCAAACTAAAGCGCCACGGATAGACAGGTGTAGCCATGGAATGCGCTATCGCCGTACCGCCTCCGGGAACAACAACGTTTGTTGCAAAACGGGTGTAGCTGACCAGTTGTAATAAAAATCCCCGCCTTTACGCCCGGCAAAGCGTACCGGCTCTGTTGCTCAATTACTTAATTGTACCTACCCGGAAGCAAATTAATCAAATTAAACCATTTTCGTTACCCGGTTGCCGAGCACTGGCGACCGATGGGAAGAGAAGGATATGTTCCACAGCGTATTTGCTAGCGGGTTTGTCTACGACCAGAACGACACTACTTCCTCTACTACTACCTCTACTGCTACTAATGCTATGTATACATTCAGGCGCTGATGGTATGGAAGCATCTTTCACCCCGACAACGATATGACCGGTGCCCAGCAGCATCAGCAGCACACCACTGGTAACGGATAACCGAGAAACTTATCTCAATTCATCAAATTAACTCCGAAACCTGGGTCACACCGGGTCCACTGATACCGGAGTGTACCTCGCAACTCCCGGAGGCGGTGAGTTGCAGAATAAATATTTCATCGCCCGTCCATCTGTCGTAGCTGGAGCATCATATGTGGCACGGACATAACGAGTGGACGAACATCTCGACGGTGGTATAGTTTTGCTAATTTCTGTTCCGGTCCCGGTGAGCATCTCGAGTACGCGCAAGAATAACATCGGCCCCCGGGACCGAGGTTCCGACGGAGGCCTCCGTCGAATGCACCAATCATCAACTTCTAAGCGAGTCCCGGGTGTGCTTTGTTTCTCTTTGATTGGTTTTCTCGATGCCAATTGGGAGAGGTGAGCGTTATTTTTCTTGCACACACTATAGACATACGGTCGGGCTGTACCGTAACGCGAACCCCCCGTAATTGGAGTGAAGTGACTCTCTAAGCTCTAAGCGGAAAAATTAACTGCAGGTGCTTGAGTTGATCCGGCAGATTGCTTTGCTTGGTGGTGTATTAAGAAACGTTTCACGTTTCATTGCGCATGGGTAACGTCAAGTACCGGGTTGGAAAAATACTCCGAAAGCTAATGACGGTCGATTATTATACGCCAGCGCTAGACCACTTCTACGCTTTCGAACGATCGTACCGATACTGAGTTCTGAGGTTCAGCGATAAATGGGTTTCAGCTGTTGCACAAAACCACTCCAAAACTGTCCAACCGCTTGCTGCATCTGGAAGATCTGTGTGTCTGGGAGACACACTGCATGTGAAGTTTGGGCTCAATTTTTATCTGCTATATATCTTTCCATTCTTGCATCCCTCCAATCGACCGAAATGTTCATTTCAAAAATCTCAATTCTCTTGGGTACGCTTGTTTCAATTTATGTGTTTACACCAAACCACTTGCCATCGTCAGGATTCTCCAGAAGCGAGGGCATACAACCGCTTGTGATGGGTGATGTCGTAAGCACAACCAACCCATTCATGTTCTCGCTTCTCCTCTTCAAGCTCTTACTTCTGGTTTAGGCTCAAAAATGTTGGCGAATCAAACCCGTATCCGCTTCGCTATTAATTGAGGCGGGCAAATGTGCGAACACATTGCCACGGCCCCCGGAACCCATTACCGAGCAGGTAGCTGATGCTCCTGCTTCCCATCCTTCCCAGGGCACACTAGTTACCTTATAGGTTATAGTTGTGTTTGACTCTCATTTACATCGCACCCAAGCATAGGCGAGTTTTAATTTGTTTTTGTTTTTATCGAACGCTTTGCTATCTATTCGTCCCCAAACATTTCCACAAAGGTGTCCCCGCCATCATTGAAAAATGCGCCTTTTTTTTTGTTGGGCAAGTTTTCGGCCACTTGCCGTCGTCTAATTAAAGGACCGTCATATAAAATTTTATTGCGGACAATTTTTGGCACCCGTAAAATAGCAAACCAAAACCAACAAACAGCAACGAAAAAAAAAACGGCGCACATCGAAGTTTAATGAAATTTAAAATGAAACGCACGGAAAAATTTGCCGCCACAGTTCAGGTCGTTTTCGAGGGCCAGAGACCAGGGTTCAGGATGCGTGACGTGGACGAAAATTTTATTGGTAACCCGTGAGCGAAACGTGCATTTTTTGTTGTTGTTGCGCCCGGTTATTTTACAGTAAGCCCCCAGTCAGCTTTCAACTTTCAGCGTTCTGCAGTCGGGGAAAATTACGAAAATCTCACACCACCGTTCCCATTTTTAGCAGCAATTAACAAAAAGGGAGGAAAAAGGTTAGTTCCAAATATTTGTATCGAATAGCTCTGTTTTGTTTTCGTTTTGATGTTGCTCTTGAAACTGTCTCACTCGCTCTCCTTTTACCATTTGCTTTGTTGAGAATAACGCTTTTGGTGGAGTTTTTATTCTTTTTTAGTATCGGACCTGGTTGGAAGGTTGAATATTTAAATTTAGTGACGGTTTCGAAAAACTTGTTGCTTCCGCACGTTTCAGGGAAATCAAAATTACTTCATTAGGAATTTCTCGCCAGTCGTGGCTGAACCCCAAAACACTGAAGGGGTACACTGGAATCCTTTGGCTCGGTTGATGCTCGTCTGCCATCTTGATCCTTTATAGTTTTTCGCCTTTTTTATTGCTCCAATTGCTCCCCGAAATATCTTCACTATCTGGCTGGATTAGAAAAAAAGCACACGAAGCGTCAATGACAACAAAATAAGTGTTTGCCCGCCAAAAGTTCGTAAGGATGCGCTCACGTACGCTCGGCGAATGCTGCGGATGGAATTTAATTAACGTGCGAGCTAACCCGCCACTTGCCTCATTACAGTTCACCAACATCCTCCCTATCCTTCTGAGCTTTTCCCCGAATGGAATGGTTACGTCGTTCGGCTTCTCCAACTCCAATTTCTGTCGCAATTCCCTCTGTTTAGGGAGTTGTTCTCGTAGGTGCTATCGAAAAAGCGCAAGGTGCTGGAATGCTGCCACAACCACGTCCAGCACGAAGCCCGCTACGTACCCTCGCGCACCAATAAAGAACTGATTGATTGATACTCACACACACGCACACACACACACACAAACCAAAAAGGGCATATTACAAATTTCAATAATGTATTCATTCAGCACTCAGCTGCATTGAAGCCTGGCACGAACGCTGAAGGACACTCAGGCAGAGCAGGAAAACAATAGCACTGCACGGTTGACCACGCAATGCTTGCCAACCGTCCGGGGTCTCACCTTCGGGACGCATTTGCATACCACCCTCGGCGGGCTGGAATTCACTTGTTACTGCGTGCACCGGGCGCAATCCTGAACCACTTGACGTCCGAGCACAATTGGAAAGGAACGTCGAACGCCCATCCTGGAATGAAAATGAGTCCAACACACATACAAATGAAACAGGGGAAGCACACCGAAACAGAAAAAAAACACACACACACACACCAGCGAATGCTTGTTTCCGGTCCGATATCCGTCGATTGTGTCCAGCAAAATCGGGACACAGTCCACGGGAGGTTGCTTCCAGGCAATGCGAAACCCGTACACTACGCCCGCGTAGGCTATTGTTTTCGTAAACACTTAGACTCCGACGCCACCCATATTCGTGTGTGTGTGTGTGTGGGCTGCGCATATGGCAGTCAATCAGCCGCGAACAGTTGACGGCTGTCATAATGGGAAATGCATTAGCATATTCATTGTTTTTCCACCCCCGGGAACACACTCCAAAGCGTAGCTGACCGTGTACCGGGCACACTGGCAAGGATGACGCACCGGTTTCTGCGATGTGGGCAGGACTAGTTTTAGGGTCTTGAAGCTTCAAACCCGGAAGCGTTCGAGTATTTGTGCAACTGATTGTTATCTAGTGAAGCGCTTGTTAGAAGTGAAGTGATTTTGCCGGATGCATTACCAATGCAATATTAGAATTCTTCAGATCCTACAAATAGCATTTGCCATTTCGTTTATTGTTATTGTCTTATCATATGAAGAATTATCGGACACTAGAATTTCTATCTAGCAATACGGTCAGGCCGTCCTAACCGAATATAAATAAATTAGAATTTCTATCTGTCAGTAATTTCTATTAATATTAAAAAATATTCTTAGCATCCTTATTTCATTCGAATTATCTACAGTACTTCTTCATCTTCTCTAGCTCTACATCTTTGAGAGATCTAGGCCTACCATTCATGGCTTTCCCTGACTTGTCCGGACGCTCCATAGTCCTTAGCAGGAACTGTTGAGTCCTGTTGCTTTAGTATTAAAACAAAAACTAGAATAGATACCAAAAAGTGATGTTCTAGTAAGTTGTCTAACATATATAAAGCTATAAAGATAATAATTTTTCAACATGCATCGAAGGTGCTCAAATTAAAAAAAAATCATTGAAAAGTTTCCTAGATGTACATGGCTCCCTTCTTCTTTCTTGGCCTAACGACCTCTTAAGGTCATGCCTGCCATTTCTGGCTTACTAGACTAATTGATACCGCATAGTTGGTTAGTCAATCCTCACTATGGGGGAACGGCTCAGATGAGACTTGAACCCCGGTCCTGCCGTGTGAAGACCTACAACATGTATTAATTGACCATGTAATGCATCTATACGAACACCTTGTACGAAACATTTGTATCAACTTATGCGATGATTTTAATAATCATTCAAAAATTAAGAAATTCAAAAGGGTCCCTAGTATAACTTTTTTTTTTTGTATTTTTATTTTAAATATTTTTAAAAACCTTTTCTATCCTCCTATAATCGTTCATGCATTTTTTTGAAAGATGTAGCAAGTCGAAGATTTTTAGGATATGAGTAAATGTAAAAAATATTGTTAAATATCCGATATAAATCGCTAACTATTGACTAATTGTAAAAATAATAAAATACACTTTTCGGAAAGCTTAAATATTCCTTACATTGGATAAACAATTTACCTACGAAGTTGGTAAGGCAATCTGTACATACTAGAGATGTGTACACTGAGTAAGAGTGAGTGAGTGAGCTAAATAACGCAAGTGAAAATATGGTTTCAAATCCTCAAGAGGAGTTTATTCTACTCTTTTAACTTACTCACTCTTTACACTTACTCACTCACTCTCTGTGCCGACTTCTGACTTACTCTTTTCGGTTTATACTCACTCACTCACTTTTTTCATATTACAATTGTTCTTTTCAAATACGAAAAGAGTGAGTAAAAACCGAAAAGAGTAATTATAATATGAAAAGAGTGAGTTAAAACCGAAAAGAGTAATTATTATATGAAAAGAGTGAGTTAAAAGAGTGAGTGAGTGAGTATAAACCGAAAAGAGTGAGTTAGAAGTCGGAAGAAAGAGTGAGTGAGTGAGTGAGTATAAATCGAAAAGAGTGAGTTAGAAGTCGGCACAGAGAATGATTATAAACAGGTTATTAAATTTTGTTTAGAAAATTATTTTGTAATGAATCTTTAAAGAGTGAGTTAAAGATTTAAATCGTAATAGTTACTCTTTTACTCTGATTTAAATCACTGAAAAGAGTGAGTTTTTACATCTCTAGTCCCTACCCAAGCAAATAGGAGCAAAGGAAGAGCAAGTAAACAAATGTATATCAAATGTTAAGTTGAAAAATCAAACGTAAGCTAAATTTCAAAAGCAAACGAAAACTTTGCCGAGTAATGCGGATCGATCTGCAATTTAATAGCAAAAATATGCCATTCCTCATTTATTTAGAGAGGCTTTGAATCTTATGGGCCTCGTTCGCCTAATGTATCATTCTATTAAACACATTTCTTCACACCGGTTTTCAAATTAGCAGAAAATAATGCAGTCAAGTTGGAGGTATTGTCCGGGACAGTACCAATCCCATACGAGATTCACTAAGTCGTTATGCATCCTCAGAGAAATTCACTATTTGGTGTGCATTTTTGGGTTGGCATCTCAACAAGTGATGGTCGACAAAATTATAGGTCCACAAGATCGAGCGACCATATGTACAAATGTCCTATACCATACATTCAAACGTGACTGTGAGAAATTCTCCCGAAAACGTGGTTGTGAAGATGTGTAATTGAAGCCGGTGCTGCTTAGCGCCGATCTCTCTCAAATGGTATATTCATCTGTACAAATTCATTTTTCAAATTCATTCGTAATTCATCTTATCTTCCGAATTTGCAATCCTACAGCGTCAAGTGGTCTGTGTGGGTGTGTCTACATTCTCCGGTTAAGTTCCTTCGTCACAATTCAAATATTGAGTCCACGGATTATGCATAAAATTAAACCTAATAATAAATCTCACATTCCCGGCCACCACAGAAGGAACTACTTTAAATTTTCATGCAATTTCTTAATTCAAATTGCTAATTCAACACTAATGTAACACTTATTTCCTAACTTTCCGTATGAATGTAGATGTGTGCGTGTGTTTCCACTGACAACTAAATGTAAACAATGTAGCGTAATTTGCAGTTTAAGCTACTCAGTGCTTCTATCAACCTGTTCCTCTAAATTACTGCATAGTAAGATTTGCTTCCCTGACGCTGTGCGCAGTGTTACTACACGAACTACTCTATCCTTTCCGGTACTCTAGTGATTTCGGATGAGTCGTGAAACGTTCTAAATGGTCTGCATATGCTTCGAACTCCTTCAACCTGTTCGACGCAACCTGTCTCCTATCAAACTGCGGTAACGTGAGCAGCTACTAGGAAATGACCAGGAGTGAGCAATTCCATATCCGAGGGCTAATTTGAAAGCGGGATCGATGGTTGTATATTTAAGCACTGTTCAACTTGTGCTAGCACCGTGATGATACCCTCTTGCGTGAGACTCGTGCTTCTTAAACTGTGTATGAGATGCTGCTTTGTTACCGCACTGCAGCTTCCCACAGCCCTCCAAAGCTCGTAGTGGAATGGTAACAACAGCTGAAAAGCACACGACGATGACGATCGCTGCACTTTAGTATCTCGTAGATACGACGAAGCTCATGTCCACCAGCCTTAAATGTTGTCGCATGGTCCGAATCGTTTCCCTATCCTCCCGCACGAAACAGCCATGAAACACCGTAATGCTGCCAAGAAGGCAGCGGTTGTGATCTGGATCGCTCTTGTTGCACACAAAGTTTGCAATGTATGCCTTCGCTGCACTCCTGCTGCGAACCGTCGACTTCAACCAAACCGGCCCACAGTACTCGTCACCACTCACTGCAAAAGGCTTTTTTTTTTGTAAATTGAAAAGGAAGATCAGCCACGGATTGTTTCACGAACACGGTTTTATCCTTGAAGCATCTGTGACACAAGTGAAACACAGTGTTCGCCAAATTGCGTCCACGAACTATCCAAAACTGTTGACGAAGTGTGGACAGCAATAATTCCAGACCAGCGTGTAGATATCTTTCGTAGTATGACACTGCGAGTAATGCCGCCAATAGATACACGGACGAAAGTAATATAGGTTGCTTCGTCGAATCTTCCAAATTTGCATTGAGAAATCGGACAAGATGCAAGATTCCCGACCCTTGATTGGCGACAACCACTTCAGCTTCGAGTATGCTGTACAGCTCTTTCGTTCTCGATGTATTGTTTGAGTTTGAGGTATGTAGAATATCGTGTGAAAAACGTGTTGCTAACATCGTTTATAGTGGACGCTGCAGCAATTTGCAGTTGGACAATTCGTTTATTTTCGGTTGATTCATTTTTTTCTATTGCAGGTTCATTCTCACGCCATTCTTCTGACCTGCTGCTTAACCACTATGGCCCGAGCCATCATCGATGACAATTGAACAATTTGTCTGACGGAAGTCCTCGTGAAACGTCGTCTGCTGGGTTTTCAATACCGGGAACATGTGTCCAGACCTTGATCCTGATCTCATCTTGAATTTGTGCCACCCTGCTTATCAAAGCGAATGCTTCGTACGATCTTCTAAAACATTTCTATTGCTAATCTTGCCGCGCAAAGCTCTACCCTGGCGATTGAGTTCGTGTTCGCCAGCAAGACATCAATTTTGCTGCCAACAATTGCACCGATATTTTGAGTTGGTTCTCTAATCTGACTTAGCAATGGTATGTGCTGCCTGTAAAGCATCTACGGAGATGTGCAGTCGCTCGCTGGTTGCTTCTCATACTGAAGTATATAGAGGGATGTTTACTTCCCGAAGTGAGTGTAGTTTCAACAGAAAACCTATCCATTCCCGTTGGAGATGCGATAGTAGCTCACTATTCCAGTCCCACGATTTTCCGTTTGCCTTGTATGAAGAGCTTAGCGATGATGATGGTTGGGTTAAGCAAACCGAGTGAATCGAAGATCTTGGCAATGTATGATAATGTTAATCGCTTTGTCATCACCGTTGCAGTAGGTGGTAATCCAACCCAAATACGAAGCACATCAGTGGCCTGTTTCCACACGAGCCCGAAGGTCGATAAAAATTGGGGATAGCCACTGGGCATAAGAAGAACTGCCAAATCTTCCGATGGAACGCCCTTAAGTGGTTCTGGTACATGGGATGCCCACTTTTTAAACGAAATGTCAGCTGATTAGAGCATCTCCGTGATCTCTGTCCCCAATTTCAGATGCATTTGATACATCTTCTGTTCCAGTTAACAGATCATTCACAAGTTGTGCGGAACGGAGTTGACTGCTCAAGTGTATTGTGCCTTTTGGCAATCAGCATTTTATTTTAAGGTGATAGTTGGCAAGAATAGTGCGTGCCGTTGGTTACATTCTTCGGTTAAGTTCCTTAATGCAAATATTGAGTCCTCGGATTATGCATGAAATTAAAACTAATAATTAATTGATAGGCTGTTCCAACAAGAATGTGCAGCGTGACACTCCCAAGAAGATCACTGTTTTGCATGAGTGATATAGGCAAAACATAACAAAAATTATCTTACTATAATAATCCACTAGACAATATGGCCCTCGGCCGGAATATTATAAATTAAATTAAATAGAATAATCGGCTAGGTACTCTTCACATCTGAAAGATAGAAAATTGCACATTTGCACAACATAAATTTCAGTATTTGGATGGAATTAATTGTAGGATTTATGATCGAAACCAGTTGTATTAAGAATTTAAAGCATCGCAGGTCTTAATGTTAAAATGCATATAAAAAACCTGACTTCTCTTAAACCCCAATGCTTAAGGAACATCGAACGCTCCAAAACTCCCCAAGAGAGAGCGAGAGAGAGAGAGAGAGAGAGAGAGAGAGAGAGAGAGAGAAGGGGAGGTTGTGTGAAAGTTGGTGTAGGGTAATGACCACATTTCTTCGAAACTAAAATTAATTATTGTTGAGGTCTCTTTCCTAATGAGCAAATGAATGTGGTATGAACATTTTCTACTGTCTGTCCCCGATCTCTACGATCTCTATTATCAACGTGGATGATGATGAGAATTATATCTCTGTTCTTTAGGATCAGCTTTAGGCTTCTTTCGCCGCTTCCTTTCATTCTACTGGTTGACGTGTATTCTACCAGTACATCTGGTACCAACATTCTTACACAGTTAGATTTTTTTCACTCCGTATTCGACAGAGCCTTAGACAGCCACCTACTTCGCTCACTGTTAGTAACACAAAGTAAAGGAGAATGGACATCAGAATTTTTATTCCCCTTTAAAATCAGTCATCAATTTATACGATTCTCCAATTGAGTATACCATTCAACATCCAGGTTTATATGACTATAGCTAAAACATTAATGAAATTTTTCTCCGATATTTGTCAAACACAGATCGTAAAAAAGGTTAACTAATAACCAAAACAATAACCCACGAAGACGATCATTTTGGCAAAACGGATCACATAACGTTGACAACCTCAACAAGCGCGTATCAACACTGCATAACTTTAAACTAAGTAGGATTTTAAAGGTATAGCAAAACATAGTAGAGGGCCTTCGCTGCCCTAGTCTTACCTTCAAAAGCTAACCTTCAGAGACTAGCCTTCTTGGGCTACTAAACATATCTTTAAGTTGTTTTTTTGCTAGACAAAAAAAATCCAATTAGGATGAATTTACTTTTGCTTCGGCACAATTACTTGTTTTGCAAGCATTACTAAAATTAAAAAATGCTGTTCAGGAACCATGGGGCGGTCCGGTGGTGTATACGATAGCGGCGCCGGTCTTCACACGGCAGGACCGGGGTTGGAATCCCGGCAGACCGCCTCCCCGTACGCAGGACTGACTATCCAGCTATCCAGCTCCAGTAAAACCAAGTCATAGAAAGCTAGAAATAGCAGGCCAAGACCGACTAAGGTTGTAGAGCCAGAGAAGAAGAAGAAGAAGTTCAGGAATCATTGGAATATTCTAAAAAAAACAATTGTTATCTCGTGGTAAAAGTGTTGGAATGTTTTCCCATTTCCCAAAACTTCAACGACAGAAAAAAAAAATGAAAAAAATCGGTGACAACTTGTAACCTTCCAAATATCTCGCATCAAGTTGTGCGTACGTACTTATCCGCTGTTACGTTGACTTACGTCACCGAACATTATTGGTGGAAGTTTTAGAATCTCACACCCTCGCTCACCCTCACACATAAGCATCCGGATGCTGCTCCTGCCGTCAGGGCGCTATTCATCGATTCGAATAATTGAACGATACCGATCGGTTTCGCTCAACAAGCAATTACAATTACGTTCCAATCAAACCCTATAACTTAACATTACACCTCTGACTTGTTCCACGCGCAGGATGTAGACATGTGCAAACGTCAATCAGCAAATTACCCCATGCAAATAGGTATCGATTGCTCGATATGTTTATTTAAAACCAAAAAAAAAAAAAACAGGAACACCAAGGGAAAGTTAAACCACTCCCCGTCATGCACAGCCATACCCGACGGGCATCACATTTGCGTGTGCCTGGATTAAGGATATAGAAATATATTTTTAATCAGCCTGGCCCGGTTTCGAATTTCCTCACGCGCGCAGGTTAACTTTGAAATTTGAATAAGGAAAGCACGCACCAAAACAGAAACGAATTTTCTAATGAAATTGAAAACTCAAATTGTCCTGCAACACATCCCTCACGGTGGTTGGTGGCGCCCTATCGCAGAAGTATTCGCTGATTTGAATAAAAGGATTATTATTTGCTGTTCTCCGGTATCTGCCGGTATGGTGAGCTGGTGAGCAGTAGCGAAAATAATCGCAACAAATATTGCAAACACCGTGAGGCGTGTTTTAAATTGAAAAAAAAAAACATATCTATATACCGAACGATACCCCCACACATCCACTACCGAAATTGGCCGCGGGGCCCGCGTTTGTACTGGTGCGGGGTTGACGCACCGGGTGACTTGTGTTTTCGCGAAGGGGGATGTTGTGGTGGGGTGTGAGAAAAAAAACAACACACCGTATACGACGCACGGTCACGTGGCGAGATTCGCGAAAAATTTACATGAAATTCAATATTTCCCATATTTGATGGAATCATCTTGCTGGAAGGATTTGGCACCAACCAGCCCTCACTGAGCCGGTATGAGTTTTGATTCCGATCCGGCCTGTGGTTGTTTGGTACCATGATCATTTTGTTGTCGATTTTTTTTTCTGCTCCCTCAAATAATATGTATGTGTGGGAGGGGCGACACTAAAACAAGGGTGGAACACACACACACACGCACTCGGATATGCAGACATATTTAGTTCGCGAAATAAAAAAAAAGCAACCTTTGGTGACGCCGTGATTCAATCTCTTCCACATTTGGTTACACTTTCCGACGCTCTAATGGTCCAATTTTAATCCGTTTGCTGCTCCTGCCCATCGTTTCCCTCTCTTCCCCGACCGGGTAGCATGCAAATTTTCCATCTTCCAACTGTTTTGCATACATATTGCCGGTCGGTAAGCAGAAAGAAAGCCACAGCGAACGTCCCCAGGAATCGCAAATCGCAAAGTTTCGAAGCTTGTTGTGATTTGTGATTTTTGGCCGGTTTTTTTTTTTGTTGTTGTTGTACTGATATGAAAATTGAACATATAAAAAAGATACCAAACACCAAGGGGATCCTAACATTCTCGCGAATGATGCGTGCTAGGTACGGTTAAAATCTCTTAAATTATGTAAAGCAACTAACCTCGCATTTGATGATGCTTAAAGCCGGGAAAACATTAAACGCACATCCAGAACCCCGTTCCTGCCAGCTAAATGGGGCAGTGACTTTCGGCTTGATCGTTGTGGTTTAACAACCGCAAGCAAATGTGACCGAGGGGGTCTAGTGAAACGCGAATGGAAATCGATTAGCCGGCACCAGCTCCTTCGTCACCTGACCGATCGGTACCGTTGCAGCTATTGCAGCTATTACCCTTCTTAAGCTCCCATCCCTCAACTCTCCGTCCCTTTGAAAGCATGCACAAAAAAGCATCGTCACCAGCATTTTGGGGGGTGGGACGGCCGGGCGCATTACGACAACGATTTCAATAATCGTAACCGTAAATTTGTGCGTACCGTACACCGTACGAAGCTCATTCACACACCACTCTGCGGCCGGGGAATGTGTGTTATTAAATTTGAAATTGTAATCCCTATCCCCATTTCCCGTTGGGTGTGGTGCGAGGTAGAGAGAGAGAGAGAGAGAGAGAGCAGCGGAGAGAAGCGAATATCCTTACTTCCTTGCGAGCAACCAGCGCCATAACACATTGATGGTAAAATGTCATCCCGTTTTAAAAATGACTTTAAATAAAAAAAAACCCTCCACATACACACGTACTCAGATTCAGTCGAAACGTAAGCGTGTGTAATTGTGTTGTGGGGGTAGGTGGGGTAAGTCATCGGAATTTACGATTACGATAATGCACCGCACGTAAGGCCACGCGAGGTTGATTGACATTGAGTCGCACATTCGTCCATGTGGTGATGTTATAGGGCGGGGAAAAGGGGAAGGAAGGGTAGAGGCAAGGGATCACATATTGCTCAAACCTTCCCTATCCGCATCGTCCCAACATAACCCGTCTCCATTTACCTAAAATGGATAAAACATTACGAGCTGCATTTCCTGACGGCTTGTATTGCATACATTCAGGGGAGAACGCACCCTCTCACACACACACACACACACACACACACACACACACGCGCACGCACAATTGAAATGTGTTAAAATTTCTCGCTCATTAAAATTAATGCTCAGCCGTTGCACACACACACACAAACGGTCCCCTCGAACGCTCCATCAGAACACAAGCGTCCCCCTACACGGAACACTGCCTTTGCGAGTGTGGTCAGCCAGCGTCATTAAATCTATCGCCTATCGGGTACGGGTTTTTTGGGTGAGAACACTTCGTTGTACCGATCCACACATCCCACATCTCCAACGCATCAACATACCCCATTCTTCGCGTAACACTGCGGTGTCACAATGGAAATTGCGGGATGTGTGTCCGCGTGTCCAGAGCGTCAATAAGCTGCCAGTACGCCGCACTGCCTGTTCGAATGTTTTGAGAACCTGCTGACAGGCTGGGTGCCATCAATTTCAGACGATACTGAATGCAAACATTGCATTTCCCTTCCACCGTCAGCCGGTTTCGCACCACCACCTCCACCAAGATGCAGCCGGTAGCGTCCCAAAATCCTAATCACGGCTGAAAAATGCGTCCCGCTAGCAGAGAAGCTGGCAGGGTGGCAAACATGAGCCGGAACCTGCTTTTAATCACCGTCGAATGGAAATTTATTAGACAATTGACACGACCACTCGTCCGTGCAACAGGAGCGAGGAAGCGACAAAAAAAAAACACGACTCCCAGAGGAACTCTCCGTTTAGGTTTTGCGGGCTCGTTTCGGGCGTTTTTTAATTAAATCGTTCGTCCGAGCGCTGGACGGATGCACGCGTTCTGAACGGCGCAACAGCGAACAAAACGGCCGGCTTAACCTCACACCTTCGCACCGCCGCGGCACGGATGAAGATTAATGTACCAAACTCTTCCATCAAACAAAACAAACAAGCGTCGTGCGGGTGAGAAGTTCCAATGTAGTAACAGCGAACAAAAGCCACACACACACACAAACTCCACGCTGCATCTGTGACTGCATTCGGGCGCTTCGGGATGCACATACGGTTGCGGGGGAAGAAGGGCAAAGGGGCGCAGGGCGTGCGAAGAACATTAATGCTGCACGTGCCGCGATGCAACCAAGGATTGCAGTAATTACATTACGGCTGCGAGGTGTAATGCGAATACACACGCGCGGTGTGTTTTGCAATCCATTCTGGCATCCGTGTTGCACATATCCCTCCGGTTGATCCGGTATTGATTTGGTTGCAAACCATCCATACAAAGGTTAGGTCGAATTACAAGCGTTCCGGCCACAAAGAGGCTGTTCCGTTCGAAGGTGCAACCTCCTATCGAACAGGGGGATCCTAGCAGCGTACGGGGCAGGGGGCAAAATGACTCATGCAACGAGTTCTTAGCTAGTGCTGCACTCAAGCGGGTATGATTTAATCCAATTAATAGCCGAACATTTTTCGTTCCAGGTATCTTCCCTTTTTGCAGCAACGTATGAGAAACGAGAATACATCTCTTAAACAAATGTGAAACCAAACTGCTGCTTTAGACATATTTATGTACAAGAAACCTTGCTTTTTAAACGCGAAATAAATAACCAAGATTTAGGTATTTTACTCTTGCCTTCAGCACATCAACGTACTGATTCCGTCGCTCACAAGGCATGAAGGCTCTTTCGTGGCAAGCTGACCATTCCAACACTTTTAACTGCTATAGGAGATATGAGGTGTATGGGAATATTAATACTAATGGGCAGGAGTGTACATCTACTCACGCAAGTAAATAAATCCCTCGGAACACGCAGTACTTATTTATTTTGAAATCCACCACCTCTTAATACCTAAAAATTATTACAGCATCAGACGATCGCTAGTGAATACACGAACAGAGGCAATTGATATAAAAACCATAGTTACATTTGCACATGCCTATGATTACGCGCCTAGTCGGTTTCCATAATCGATGGTTTCCTGATCCTGTACATTCTGAATAACAGCAATTTAAATGTAGGAATCCGTAAAACAAAAGCACTGCTCTTCGTATTATTTACGAGAGCTACAAAGGAAAAGCACTCGGACTTCACGCAATTTGTTGGTGCAGAAGCACGTTCAAGCTCGTTGTTCATGGTTGTCAAATATTGTTTGCGTGCTCGGTCGATGTATAGATTAACGATTCAGACTGCGCGTTGTGCATACACTAGTCCAATTCCATACGAGTGCATTTATAAGTTATTTTTCCTCCATCCAAAACTTTACATTCTGCAACATAGTAGTCATCCGAGTTTTTCTTCCGAAAAACACATTGGAACTCTTCCTCAGAACAGAAGAGTGATTCACATGCTTCGTTCACCGACACACCATTGGTAGAGCTGTATAAACCAATGTGTAATATCTCATCACCGACTTCGATGACGACTGATTGCTAGAAGGAAGAAGTTTGTATTTAACTTTACATGTTAAATCGAGCGAGCATCGCATTTTCTATGGATTACATGCAGTTAACGTTAGTCTACCTTGGGTACCGGAATGTCGAAAAGACTATGTTGTTCAACCACCCCAATCGGGAACAAAGATTTTAGTTTCAGTTCCAATGAAGGATCATCCGTCATTGCTGCAGCCCGCCGGATGATTAACTGATCTCGTCTAAAAACGGCCATCAGCTTCCGAGCCTGTAAGGCAGACATCATGGACGCAACGCTGGACGATTTTGCGAGCTTTGATTCTGGGTCGTCCAGGCGCGCATCGCACTGCGAATGCAAAAACAAGTATATTACCATGCTATACACGCTGTACGCTATACACCACGCACAATACCTACCACATCAAGGATGGAATCAAAATGTAGTATCAGATTTTGTAATAAAGCGTGCTGCTGTGCATAGTTCACCATTTTTACGAAGAATTTTGCAAATTGCGTGCTTTCGGTTGTAATACGTTCTTGAAAATTGGCGTTGCATTCTAGTAGACTCGATTAACCGTGCGAGAGGATAAGGTGACAGGTTAACAGCTGTCTGTCGGAAGATTTGACAGATTTGAACTATCCGTTATTGTGTATGATGTACTTACACGTGGCTGGCGATGGAATATTTTGATACATGATTGATGTTTCCTTCCCAATACCACGAGCTGTTCCCTCTTTTGTTGCTGATCATTCTGCATGATATTGAGATCGATCACGGAGAGTGAAATGAAAACTAAATTATTTTAAAGCGGTCACATTACATCACATCTATCACATTGCATTTACACTCGCGTGATCACATTTACAATAACAGTACGATAAGGTGACAGAAAATCCATTTTTTTTACAGTACAATTTTTTGCTGAATATTTCGGCATCCATACTAGTGGTGTTGTTTTTTCTTTTTCCTGCTAATAATAATAACAATACTAATGGTGGTGTCGCGATATCAAAGCGTCATAGCGGTGTTGTCAAGTTTGGTCATGAAAGTCTCGTGAAAAGTGAATTTCTTCATGAAATCTTCATCATGGTTATTATTAAGTTAGAGTAATAAGTCATAATAAGTTTGTTTAAGTATTTTTATTTTCTTATGCGTAATCTATCATTTTATGTTATGCGCGTGGAGTGTAATGAACGGAAGTGTGCTGGCGCTAAGGAACAGAGTTGTGCCAGTGGTTAGTTTAACTAATATTCCTGTAGCATAAACAAATAAAACAAACGATTGGTTGTGAATCACATTCCCAAAAGATATACAGTTCCACAGAACGAAAATCATTAAAACAACACTCCTTAATCAAAGCGTCAATATCGACAGAGCGTTGAGCGTTTGGCGACACAAATTTAAGAATGGTACGAATTCCCCACCGTAAGAACTTTGCTAAGCATTCCAGAATATCACGGAACTTTAAAAGTTTTGGAGAGACTGTTATTACAAATAGAATGCTTTGCGAACCAAATCCCAGAAGGAAGTTCTGAAGAGAGCTTGAATAAAACGAAGATGTCCAAATTAAAAGGAACTGCGCATGGTTTATTCAATCGCATATAGTATGATACGTGGGTTAACGTAACGTGTACCTTAAACAAGCGGTTTGTGGAAGTAATCCATACAAATGCTTCCTTTCAACAAGTTGAAACATTACAACAAGAATTCAGAATATAAAGAAATAGTGAATAAACGAACAAATTATCAGTATCGACACGACAAATGCGCACGAACACGCAAAAACTTTCAAGATTCGATGAGTGAAAAAAAAACGCAGCAGCAGGATGAATTTGGTAATAAGAATGCATTGCGAGAAAAAAAAACATTAGTAATATTGATAATTACAAACGTATTCTTCTGGTCAGGAATGAACGGGGATTTTGAAAGATGCGTAAAAAATAGACAAGAAAAAAAGTGATTAGGACACGACGGTGGGAGGCAAAGATAGATCATAAATACATAAGAACACTTTTATAAATTAAACAAATTTAGAAATAAGCTGGCAGCTTTTACTACCGAGTCCACCCGGGATAAGGTGCACGTTAACCGCGGGAGAAGGATATGTCTCCCCCAAAATAGCATATAAGTTACATGCAATTCACTTGTTAGATTTAAGAATAGTATTAAGATATACGGCCTGGTCGTAACTACGAAATAAAAAACAATATAGAAATAAGCTAAAATGAAGCTTTGGTACATTCAAGAGCTCGCGGAAAACCATATTATATAGTTTTCATATACATGTACACTTTCCGATACTTGTAAAACTAGTAATCGAGGATGATCGGCAAAAAAGGATGTGTGCAGTGACCGGCAAAAAATGCTGAGTATTTAAGCTCATTTTTTCATTAAAAAACTGTTCAATACATAGATACGCTCTGAGAATCATTTTATATCAAAATAACTAAAAATTTCAAATCATACGATATGGATAATATGATCGATTTTCAAAGCACTTTGTTTGGCACACTGATTTTCTACAATTAAAATTGAATATTTTTTGCTGGTTATAAAATCCTTATTTAAAAAAAATTATACTTGCATTGTAAAGAAAGTATAAAGAATAAAATATTTAAAATTTTAGAGTGTTGGTATCATTTTTAACAAAAAATGGGAGAAATTAAAACAATAAAAAATGTGCACATTTTCTGTCGGCCACTGTAGCAATACGATCGACTATTGCTATCAAACTTTCCCCCAAGCATACTTTGTAACGCGATATAAGAACACGAAAACAATACTAATTGCACAACAGAATAAGGCGTAGAAATCCGTCATACAAACGAAAGCGTCAGATTATAACTAATTGATGCTGAGGTTGAGGTTGAACTGAAGATTTGAAGAATGTTTAAAACGGCTCCCTTGCTTGGATCTTCAAAGGCGGATGCTATTGAGATGGATGGATCGTATCTCTCACAGCTGAATGATATAGAACCAAATACCTACAACAAAGAAGTATTATGATTAGAGAAGTTCGCAATCGAGATAGAACGGCTATTATGAACAATTTACTGGATTGGCACAGGCAGTAGCACGAAAAACGCTATGAACGTACGAAACACACGAAAAATGATCAATTTGCGTGATCACGACATAGAGTACACGAGGATCATCGTGTCGGAAGTAATGCGAGATGGCAATAGGTCAAATCAATGATAAGGTGAAGTTAACGAATATCATGAAAAGGAAAGCAAGGTTAAAACTTTCTTGCAATAGATTCGTTAAAATAAAGTGTAATGACATGTAGCGACCTTGAGCGCTGTGTTTTAGCCGTTTGACATAGAGGTGTAGATGGCACTAAAGGCGGCTGAACTTACGGCGGCTTGTGATACGGCGGTTAAGAGGATTGACAATCAACCGGTGTTTACTTTCGCGAAAATCAGAAGTGTTTGATGTTATGAAACGGGAAAGTAAGTCCTAATAGACATAGTTTTAGTCGTTTCACAAGTATCCAACAATACGAGTAAAAAATCGCAAAACAATGTGAAATATCGAAACTAAATCGTTCAATCCAAAAACTAGTGCGTCCCCGTTTCTCTCTGTCTACAAGTCGGCTGCTCATTCCACCCTCGCTTCCACGCGGAAAAGTTAACATGAGGTGAAAACAGTTGCATCCAATTATTCTTCCTTCCCAGCTCCTCTCATGCCTGCACTCCATTCCTTCGCAAATTGAAACCCGGAATCAATCACACCCGTACAGTTCATTTGCTTTCATGTCCTGCTTCATCTCCTGCTAACGATGGGTCGCTAACAAATGGAAGACAAATAAATATCAAATAGAATTACCTCCCGGGCATGCCCGGGATTGTGAATCCTTTTTCTTCTCTCCCTTCTTCGTCCTCCGCTCTTC
>KZ063076.1:67276-78408 GCA_002091835.1 Anopheles maculatus
GCTCTTCCACATCCTCGTTGCCAACCCATCCCAGCTGGTAGATGAAAGTGAAATTGTGGTAAAAGTTGTAGCGAACGATTTTCTTTCGTCACCGAAATACCGTTTTTGATCAATTTCCGTCCGATGTCCACACGAGCAGTCCAGCGTCTCCGTATAGTGTTTCGGCCCTGATCCCGAATAGTGGGAGGTGGATGAAAAGGAAAAAAATCAATCGCAATTTCAGTTTTTGCAAAAAGCCCGTCCAGCACCGTGCCGAACCGTACCTTCCTGTCCGGTCAGTTCCAGGTTCAATAAAGGAAATCAATTCACCCGGTAATCTGTTTATGATTGTCATAAATTATGTGTGTGCCAGCACTCTCTGCTTTTGGCACTCAAAGTCTGTGCCCGGGACACCGGGACTAGCGAGCGCGCGTGGCCCGCTTTGATCCAGGCGTCTTGTCTTGAGGCATGTAAATATGTAGCTCTTTATGTTTTCGCTACTGTTTGTCTACGATGGTTTCAATCTTTCAACTTGTTTTTTTTTCGCTCCATAACGACATTTTCTAAACACCCTTCGGTACAGCTCTGTACATCTGCCAGCATATTATTTCATTTTAGCAACCGAATTTATGTATCTCCAATCACCAAGACTTTCGGCGGCTGGTCAATACACGTGAAAAAACGGAAACCAAGATAGAGTTAATGCCCACCCGTTTAGCAGCCCGGTTTTACTGTGACGCGTTCCTGCCCATTAGGGTATCGGTCGGCCGTGACGCCATACAGCTCCGAACGTTACATGCAGATCGAATCATTCGCACACACAGTCGCACTCACTAAGTACTTCCCCGATGGTCGATAATCGAATTTCGCCCGACTATCGGACATCCGGACGCCCATGCGACAATCGCTAAAGAATGGCCAGTTTAGCCCTTTCCCTCTATTCACCCCGGTTGCGACGCCCAACCAGAGATTCGTCCAAAGGTTGGTGAAGTAATAGAAATATCAAAAACAATTCGAACGATCACGGGATTGCAGCAACAATGACAAAAAAAGAAACAGCCGAACGATAATTCAAGGGACAGCAAAAGGGGTTTTCTGCGTATAGTTGTTGGCCTTTTTTCCCATTTCCTCACGGGCGACGTGTTGGGTCTGAGGTCGTCAATTGTCGCATGGCAAAGTATGCAAGCAATGAAGCAGAGCGCCGGAACGCATTTACGACTCACGATTTTTTACGGCGGTATAATAAATCTAATTTAGAGAGTGTTCTTACGCTTGAACGGGATGCGCTACTGTTTTGTGTGTGTGTGTGCGCAAGAGAAAGGGGTGGGCAGGGGGTTGAGTTTTGTTGTGTCCTGTGTCAAGGGGAGGGAGAGGGGGGGTGGTACTGTTTTGTTCCACTGCATTCAAGGATTTTTGTTTTCCCCTGCAGTTTTCGGTCTTGCGGTGACCTTTTGTCCACGGGAGTTCCAACAAAAAGGGAAGAGGCTTTCGATAATTCGCTCAAGAACCGGAACGGTACAAAATTAAGAAGGGTAGGGTGAGAGCGGAAATGGAGAAAGGGGTCCGGAAGAGGAGTGTGGAAGCAAACAAAAAAAAAAGAAACCGAATCTTCCAAAAACCCAAACATTGATCACCCGTTAATGAGGGATTATGAGTGGATATTGATGTCATCGGTGTAACCGAGAACCGATACGGTTTGCCCTTTTTCGTTTCCGTGTACGCCGGCTTGCCCACCTTCCAAGGGGAGAACCACATTCGATCCTGGTGTCTGGAAGCGTGTGTTGCGCCAGGATTAGAGGAAGCTAATCAGCGAGCTAACCATGTGCCGCGACAACACAAACAAGTCTACTCCTTGGACTGAAGAAGGGTCGCTAGGGCCATCCCTCGTATTTTATACTTTTTTTTTGTTGAAAAATCTAAAAAAAACATCTCTGCCACCCAAAAAAAAAAATGGTAACGACTCTTGGTTTTTTTTTAATATATATTTTGATACGCTCGTTTCGATTTTGAAGCATTTTAGCCCAAAAAAGATGTTTTTTTGTTTGTCCCAAAAAAAAGGGGGAAGTAAACCATATTACCCGATAGCTTGTTAGAAATCAGATCCGGTACGTACGTTCGTCGGGGAAAGAATTTGGCGAATCAAACTCTACTTTTATCATTGTACCGTGTGCCGAAGTAACTCTAAACAACAGCGAGACAGAAAAAAAAACCTAAACAGAGCTCTATTAAATGGAACCGAAGCGCAAAGTATAAATATTGGAAGCGAATGAATGTGAGCCAGTTAATGGGATAATTAAATCGCAATCATCGATCCGGGCGCTGATTAGCGTTTCCGGGAATTCTGGCGTTCCAACAAAAGTGCGTTACCAGCGTGCGCAACCCCTTAACATTTGGGTGTCGTTTTTTTCTCCTTTTTGTTGCTCTGTATTTTCTGGACTGTTCCTCTCTCGAACGCTTTATTACCGCAAATAAAAAATGCCAAACGAACCAGGAGATACGTGAGGACCAATAATTATCGTAAATCAGTTGCACCGAGTGCAAACCATTTTAGCGGATTGGGAGCCGGGTTTTTGCGGGATGACAGGATGAGCATAGTTTTAGTTTGTATATCCTTTTTTTTTGGTTTCCCTACCATGTCAGGGGTGGACGCGCCTGACCGGTATGCAATCCACCGCCGGGTGTCCGGTAGTCCGCTAGTGCGGTTGATTTATTGGTCGCCCATTATATGTGATCGCCAAGCGTGCAGTTAAATTGATGTTTGCCCATTTGTTGCCCTGTTACGGTGGCGGATTCGTTTCTCGGGGTTTTGTTGTTTGGCCCCTGCTTTTCCTTATGCTCGAAGTGGAGACACGCTTTTTTCTTCCTTTTTTTTATGCTTGTGCCTTGTTTGTTTGAGACGATAAAGGATAAAAAGGGTAGCAGATGAGCACATGAGCACGTCCATCATCGTGCAGCGGGCAGCGATTCAATCGGGTGACAAAGCGTTTGAAGGAAACAATGGAAATAAATTCTCGCAACAGGGCCCAGGGTTTGCCGGCGCTTGGCTAGAGATGGATCGGGTGCTGATGCAATTCGGAGCTGGTAGGAAATTTTAATCAAACACACAATTTATAGCTCAATCCACGACCCATGGCCGCATGGGGAATCCCGTAGAAGGATCGCTTGGAATACCTAAACGGACCGGTCAGTAAGTATCAAGTAGCGAGGAATCGCACAAAGCAAAGTCCGAAATCTAAAAACTGATTGAACTCACTTACTCTCTCTCTCTCTCACACACACACACACACACACACACACACACACACACACACACGTCATTCTTCCATCCCAACAGCAAACACTCATTACATTGTGCGCCCGGAAGCTATGCAACGGTCATGCACGAAATGCAGGTATGCAACGTTTGCGCTTTTGCCGTGAAAACACATTGTATGGGGCACACTCAGTATGCGCTCGATTCGATTACCTCTATGATGAACTACTTGCCAACACAGGTCGCGTAATTCCGTGTACGCGGTAAGACTCGAGAAGCTCCAAAACTTCCCACAACAAGACACGCTTCGTTCGAGTGGGTTTTTCTCAAGCTTAAGCTCCAGTGCTCCAGTGCCCCTAAACCTGGTTGCTGGTTGCCCACACTGCCGATGAAAACTAATTTAATCAAAGTGTCTTCACAACTCGGAACCAGTTTTATACTTTTTTTTTGTTGAAAAATCTAAAAAAAACATCTCTGCCACCCAAAAAAAAAAATGGTAACGACTCTTGGTTTTTTTTAATATATATTTTGATACGCTCGTTTCGATTTTGAAGCATTTTAGCCCAAAAAAGATGTTTTTTTGTTTGTCCCAAAAAAAAGGGGGAAGTAAACCATATTACCCGATAGCTTGTTAGAAATCAGATCCGGTACGTACGTTCGTCGGGGAAAGAATTTGGCGAATCAAACTCTACTTTTATCATTGTACCGTGTGCCGAAGTAACTCTAAACAACAGCGAGACAGAAAAAAAAACCTAAACAGAGCTCTATTAAATGGAACCGAAGCGCAAAGTATAAATATTGGAAGCGAATGAATGTGAGCCAGTTAATGGGATAATTAAATCGCAATCATCGATCCGGGCGCTGATTAGCGTTTCCGGGAATTCTGGCGTTCCAACAAAAGTGCGTTACCAGCGTGCGCAACCCCTTAACATTTGGGTGTCGTTTTTTTCTCCTTTTTGTTGCTCTGTATTTTCTGGACTGTTCCTCTCTCGAACGCTTTATTACCGCAAATAAAAAATGCCAAACGAACCAGGAGATACGTGAGGACCAATAATTATCGTAAATCAGTTGCACCGAGTGCAAACCATTTTAGCGGATTGGGAGCCGGGTTTTTGCGGGATGACAGGATGAGCATAGTTTCGCTGTATCCTTTTGTATATCCTTTTTTTTTGGTTTCCCTACCATGTCAGGGGTGGACGCGCCTGACCGGTATGCAATCCACCGCCGGGTGTCCGGTAGTCCGCTAGTGCGGTTGATTTATTGGTCGCCCATTATATGTGATCGCCAAGCGTGCAGTTAAATTGATGTTTGCCCATTTGTTGCCCTGTTACGGTGGCGGATTCGTTTCTCGGGGTTTTGTTGTTTGGCCCCTGCTTTTCCTTATGCTCGAAGTGGAGACACGCTTTTTTCTTTCTTTTTTTTATGCTTGTGCCTTGTTTGTTTGAGACGATAAAGGATAAAAAGGGTAGCAGATGAGCACATGAGCACGTCCATCATCGTGCAGCGGGCAGCGATTCAATCGGGTGACAAAGCGTTTGAAGGAAACAATGGAAATAAATTCTCGCAACAGGGCCCAGGGTTTGCCGGCGCTTGGCTAGAGATGGATCGGGTGCTGATGCAATTCGGAGCTGGTAGGAAATTTTAATCAAACACACAATTTATAGCTCAATCCACGACCCATGGCCGCATGGGGAATCCCGTAGAAGGATCGCTTGGAATACCTAAACGGACCGGTCAGTAAGTATCAAGTAGCGAGGAATCGCACAAAGCAAAGTCCGAAATCTAAAAACTGATTGAGCTCACTTACTCTCTCTCTCTCTCTCTCACACACACACACACACACACACACACACACACACACACACACGTCATTCTTCCATCCCAACAGCAAACACTCATTACATTGTGCGCCCGGAAGCTATGCAACGGTCATGCACGAAATGCAGGTATGCAACGTTTGCGCTTTTGCCGTGAAAACACATTGTATGGGGCACACTCAGTATGCGCTCGATTCGATTACCTCTATGATGAACTACTTGCCAACACAGGTCGCGTAATTCCGTGTACGCGGTAAGACTCGAGAAGCTCCAAAACTTCCCACAACAAGACACGCTTCGTTCGAGTGGGTTTTTCTCAAGCTTAAGCTCCAGTGCTCCAGTGCCCCTAAACCTGGTTGCTGGTTGCCCACACTGCCGATGAAAACTAATTTAATCAAAGTGTCTTCACAACTCGGAACCAGGAAAAAGTCGGTACCAGCCCCACCCGAAAGGTATGTGTTACGGCTGTGGCGTACGATTCAGACGAGCAGAAGGCTGGAATGGGAGAAAGAGAGCGAGGGAAGCGCCGTGCAAGAATATTACACATTGCTGACGATTTTATGTTCGCTCGAAGGCGCTGGCGAAAAACCCACCGCTGCATAGCGTTCCTGGGCGCGATTTCATAACCGAGGTGCCGGCTGCAGCACAGGAGTTATGGGACGTGCCATCGCGATAAAGATGTGACGATCGGAGGTTTGCTCCGAAACAATGACAGGCTAGGGCAACGTTGCATCAAACCCGCTGCAGCTTCTTCGTATGCAAACGTTACCGTGGTGTGGGAAAATATTTATGCAACATAATTTTATTCTTACGCTCGCTAAAGCTTCTGTTTCTTGGACGACGGTATATGTTCTAAACCGTATACACAGTGACGGACAAAATATTAAGACCACTGTAATAATTGGTTTTGGTTTGTAATAAAGGGTACAATCATGACAAATATACTTCATAGATTTGTTGAATATTTGCATCCTCAAGTAACGTTTTAAGATTCATTACAGTACTTAATATGTCATTGTTGTTGTGTCATTATGAGTAACTTTAAGATTTGCATTTTTGAGCGCCTTAATAGAATAATAAAACAACTCTCTTAAATGTTAAATATAAGGCTGTTACACCATTAAAAAAAGACTTCGAAAATCAGCTTGTATTAAAATTATTATAGCACTCTACATTTCAGCTTTGCTCTATTCTACACTATTCCCTTATACATCTTCTTAAAAATGTTGTCTCGAAATATTTATATTTTATTTTATTTTATAGCTTCAATTCCAAAGTCTTTAAATTCAAGGCGCTTAGGTGTTCGTTACGCTCATTTGTTCTTCTTCTTGGCTTAACGATCTGTTAGGTCAGGGCAGTCATCTAATAACTTACAGACAGATACCACAGATAGTCCGTCCTCACTACGAGAAAGCCGACAATTGTTAAGAACTATTGAGGAATTGATAATTATAGTCATGAATATCGATCGTTTGAGATGGTAAGAGTATGGTTATGGTTTTATAAAAAATACGGAACTTTATATGAAGCATTGAAACTAATGTGCAAAATATTTGCTAATATTGTTGATACCTTCCATACGATACTGCGTAAAAATGATTAAATTTCATAGTAGCACTGATGTAGGCGGAAACGGAGTTCAGCAACGTAAACAAATCTAACTCATAAGAAGCGTTTGTTTGAATTACTAAATGTTCTTTACCATCTCTTTGGCGAAGTTGAACAGAGTCAAATGCCCCTTTAATATCCAGAAATACAGAGGCCAACATCTCATTTCGTGTATAAGACCCGTGCTCTGATGGCGGTTTGCCAGGTTTCAAGATGGCGACCACTTTCACCTCTCTCCATTCTTGCGGGACGATATTTAGATCCAACATTTTGTTGAAGATCATCAATAATCGCTACTTCGCCATGTCTGGCAGGTTTTTGAGCGATTTGCCTTTAACCATGTCCAGGCCTGGCGAAGAATTTTTGCAAGAAACGAGCGCGATGGATAGTTCGATCAAGGTGAAAGGCGCATCCATGCTAGGATCACTGTAAGGCGCATGTTGTTCACATTTTTGCGCCGGAACGAAATCTGGGCAGACTTATGCTGTTCGTATAAATCTGAGGAGCCATGGCATCTTCTTCTTCTTCTTTCTTGGCCTAACGGTCTCTTGGTCATGCCTGCCATTTCTGGCTTACTAGACTTATTGTTACCGCATAGTTGGATAGTCAGTCCTCACTATGGGGGAACGGCCCAGATGAGACTTGAACCCCGGTCCTGCCGTGTGAAGACCGGCGCCGCTGTCGCAGTTCTACCGGGCCGCCCCATCTATATCGGACAAAAGCCACCCTCTTCGCCACATATGCAGTTTGGCAGTCTCTATCTCACCAAGGAGTATGAGTTTTATTAAAGGTCTTTGTTTCGTGGGGCCTCCTTGTTTGGGCTGCAAGGGCGCACTCGTATATGGATTCTACGAGGTTTTTTTTTACTCCACATGTGGGTCAAAACTGGGTACTACAGAAGACTGCGAAGCTGATATTAGTTCGCTGTATCTCGTCCAGTTGATATTCCTTGTCAGGTCGCATTTGACAGGTGCATTATCAACTGGACGATTCCCTCTAGTGATGGAGAGCAAGCGATACTGAACACAGAGACAGGTGTATCGCACTTTCACGCGCCATAGGCCCAGGAAACCCTAGTAGCTTCACCAGAGTTCAGGATAGTCAAGCTATGATTGTCGCTGTTAAAATCTCCTAGGATGAAAAAAGGCGTCTTTAGAGTAGCCGCTATACTTTCAAGACCCTTTTTGATCTTCTCTAGTTTAATAGTGGCTTCCGGGAGATATAAAACGACGCAAAAGATAAGTCTATATCGCCTCTATCACACTTTAAATATTATGAGAAAATATAAAAAAATTAACACCTTCAAAACTAATAAAACTATGTAGAGTAAGCATACTCTTGACGCAAAATTTAATAGAACATGTTTGACACTAAAACGCATCGAAAACATTTCTAGGGCCATATCCCTACTTTTACAAGTTTACAACATTAAGTGCACTCATTAGTTTCTCCATCACTGTAGGTCTGTGTTCGTCTCTCACTTGGCCCGAAACGGTTCGACCAGTCCCAATTCCGTACCATCTTACGGGCTGCACAAAAACCCACAACGAACCACACAAGGAGCACAGTTTCTTGCCGAAAGTAAATGTTCCAACCCTTTCAGCGACAGGTTCGTGTTCGCTGACATTCCGTTTGATTTGTCCCTCGCGGGGAATTGGAATCAGCAGAATCTTTGCGTTTGCTAGTGGTGCTATAAAGATTATTGGAAATCGACCGTTCCCGTTCCGAGCGGCGCACGATAACACGTAGGGGCTCCAGCTTCTTACCCACACATCACAAGACGGCGAGCCACACACGATCGGTATGTTAGCAAGATTTGACAAAGGGTTTAACGCAAACAAACTTTTGCCACTGTGACACTGCTCACAAAGCCAGTTGGGTGCGACTTGCACTAAACTTCAACGCCAAAAACGGCACACATTGCTGGAAGCACTTTGCGGTTGCGGTAGCCAGCCACGGGCTTTCGCCATCTCCGGCAAGATAAATTTAATTAAAGTCCCTACACCGCTGCGCCCTGTAGTATGCAAAACGATGACTTCACTTCCGTACGGGCGTACGGATGGACGGGAAAACTTTTACCCTCATCCATACTCAACCGAGGCGATTGTGTCTTCCAAGTGGTCAACTTTCTTACACTCCCCTTGCTCAGTTTCGACCCTCTCCTCGCCCCTCCTCTTTGCGCGACGTAAGAAAGAATAAGTGAGCGCTAATTAATTTATTGAAAAGTTGATAAAATTTTACGATAATGGCCACCAAGAGCGAGCTCAGTTTATCCCATCCCAGGCCACCCTGCGTGTACGTGACGACGCGACCGTACTGTGATTTGGGCAATTCACCTTTACCGAGACAGTGACGGCAGATCCCCTATAATTATGGACTGCAATTTTGAAGAGCTCGGTTAGTCGTCTTAAGCAGCGCTGCACAGTGCGTAACGGACGCGTTGCCAGAGCTGCCGTACTTCATCAATAAGGATATCATTATGGTTAAGCTCGCCTCCCCCACGAGTGCCCAACGCCCAAGTCGTCAACTGTCAATTACGAATTCCAACCGACCTTACTCCCACCTACCACACAAACCTCCGCGAAACTCTTATTTGCAGCAATGATTATATTATTTTTCCTTTAAATTTTGTCGTTCGGGTTTGCGCTGCTTCCCGCTGTCCATCACGCCTGGGAGGAGGCTTTATGTCATGATTTCTTATTAGTCACCATTATCCGAAACCACTTCGGTGCGTCACTTTGCCTCCTTTCGTGTCGGCTCTAATGACCGCGCAAGATCAGGCACAGGACGAGCGAGGGTTACGAATCCAGAAAAGGCGACCATGGATAGTCAGTCGTATCAATAGAACAAATTAATAAATATTAATGCTGAAAACACAAACGGATGTGCGCCGGCCGGGGGTGGTGTGGTGGGTAGTTAATGGCGAAAGTACGGAAATGATAAGTTGCTGACTTATGGTCGGCTTTTGTGCTTACTTGGGCGCATTATCGCAGTAGACACAAATAATGAACAGGAGCAACTAGAGGGTGAAAAAAAAACCGCTGGCGCCTGAATGTTTGCACCGCAGACCACGCCAGTGGAGTGATGTTTTTTTTCTTTTCTCGTTCAAAGTTACATTTTTTCCATCTTTTCCCACACCACGCCCGAGCCGGGCACATGGCTTCGCACATTACAGTGTCATCTTCTTGGCCCGCCCGGTGACTACAAATCGCGGAAGAGTGTCCTTTTTTTTTCGATGCCATTAATGTGTCTCTAATGGAACAGATATGGTCTGAGTTCATTTGGGGAATGGCCGGTTGCGGTTGATGTTTTTTTTTTTTGCTCCTCTTTCTTTCCACTGAGAGGATTTTCATTTTGATTCTTTGTGATACAGCCATAGATAAATTAATTTAAAAAAAAAAGAAAAAGGCTACATTTAAGGCACCGTGCTAAATGAACGTTCACTATCGTGCACGAAGACGACAGTGAGGGTATAATTGTGCTCACAAAGAATTGTCTACCGCAACTAGCGAGAGGGAAAGCTCGCCGGCGTATCAGAAAATCTAGAAGCGTAGGTCACGTACGTGTACGGTGTTGCGTACGCCCGGACTGGAGCATAATAGCCTTCCAACGTTACAAAAATAGAAAACATTGAACGAACAACGATGCGCAGATTGAGCGATAGAAAAGTAAATTCTGGTTGAAAAACGATGGAATGGTTAAGATGTTCGGATAATGAGGTGTATTAGGTGCGCAAACAAATAACGGCCGTTTTTTCATAAATTTATTTTTACTCGTGGCATTTTTATTTGTAGAAATTGGGTCAATCAAAGTATTGGCCATTATTATTTATTACTTTTTTTTACCTTTTGGGTAAATCGCGGATTCCTTAGCGAAAAAATGAAACGTTTTTTGACGCAATCCAGGTATCCCACCAATTCTGGATCTGTTCATAGGAGGAGAACTGCTGGTCAGCCAATCCATGTGCCATGGTATGGTTCGGAAGAGATGGAAATCCGATGGTGCCCGATCCGGTAAATACGGCGGGTGCGGTAAAACATCCCATTTGAGGGTATTAAGGTAGTTTTTCAAAAGATGCGCAACATGTGGCCGAGCATTGTCATCCAGCAGAATAACTTTGTCGTGGCGTTATGAGTATTCTGGCCGTTTTTCACGCAGTGCTCGGCTTAAACTCATCAATTGTTGCCGGTAGCGTTCACCAGTGATTGTTTCTCCCGGTTTCAGAAGTTCGTAGTAGATGACGCCGAGCTGGTCCCACCAAATTCTTCGTCGGCGAACGTTTTGGGCCTTCCTTCACGTTGAGCATCCTCCACATCCTCTTGATGCGCTTCGGCTGCCGTTTTCTTCGCTCGAAACAAAAAACAACAACACCTGCATATGGCGCTTATCCAGCTCAAAATCAGACATTTTCAAGAACTAGGAACTTTTAATCGCACGAAATAATAACTAATCTGTTTACACAGTTTGATTATGTT
>KZ063077.1:11241-26860 GCA_002091835.1 Anopheles maculatus
ATGTCGCATATTGATAATCTTCGCAAAAGCGTCAGAATCTTCACACACCAACGTTTGAATGACATTTTTAATGCAATGTTTTTTTTGTGTGTGAATAAAAAATCGAATTTTGCATTCCGAACCACAAGCCACTAACTAGCATCATAAGATTCGACGGAAATTGGGAACGAATACGGTGTGCTAAACACACAACACGCACACATACACACACACACAAATACACACGAACTGATGTTACATTGCCAATCGCACACGACGATCATTTTAACAAGCTATAGTTTTAAATAGTGTCGCGCAATCGTAATGCTTTCACAAAATCAACATTTACTCTACTCTAACACTCATGTTATACAGCGTTTTTGTTTTGTTGTTGTAGCTCTTTGTGCAATATCTATTTGTTTTTAGATATGCTTGATTTGTTTTTTCCTGCATGTTCCCAAAAAAATACTTCCCAATATATTCGCCTGTGTGTTTGTGTTTGTTTTGTCGCGTGTTTTACCATTTTTTACAGATCCATCTAACCCCTTTGTCAAGCCCGTACACTAACACACACACACACACTCCTATATAACCTCGAAATGATTCTGTTCTCTTCCTGTGCTACATATATAAATTTATCTTATGATTCTCCTCCCTTAGAGCCTACAGCATACACCACACCACGCTTTTGTTTCACTTTTGTTTTTCGTAGTAACAATAACGATCACAAAAAATCACATCAATATTTTCATTCACAGCGCATTATTTTTCATCATTTTTATCCTTTTTTCCCTTTTTTTGTTTGTTTGTTTGTTTGTTCACTTCTTTTGTTTTCCCCTTTCTTCATTTTCCCAGTACCACCGAACCGAAGGAAGGATTGATGTTGTATTTATGTGTGTGTGTGTATGGTTTTCAAATACGTTCCGTAGTTTTGTTTACTATTGTTTTACCAAAAACATCCCCCGATACGATGGTTTTTTTTTGTGTGTCAACCGAACAAAAACAAAATAAAAACACAAAAGCAAACACCCTAACACACGCACGCGCAATGATTATAACTCGATCACCTGGCATGCAAAGTAAACAATAAAAATGCCTACAAAACGTTGTTAACGATCGCGTTACCGATTGGGAGTAGCATCACTTGCATCACTTGCCTTTTCGTGCTTCCGTTTTAAGTAACTGTGTTGCATTTCTATGCGTTTCCATAGTCTTTAAAGCATTGATTGGTTCAACAAAGTGCGATATCCCGTGGGCATTAAGTGTGTGTGTGTGTATTCTAGCAATGTTTGTCTGGTAGTGGTGTGTATGTGTAATGCCTGCTGGAAGCAGAATCCTCTTGTAAAGCGGAGATGGGTGTAAGAGAACCCAGCACGATCCATCGTTCAAGGCGCATTCTAAACTCTTTCTGCAAACGACTTGTTTTCGTACGTTTAACTTACGGACTTCCGTGCGGCTTTGATTGCTAGAGCCCGTATGTTCTTACACTAATCGAACATTACCTTAACGGATGTGGGGTGGTGCGGATCGTTTAGTGTCGTGTTTCTTCTTCCACGCGCGCGTCTTTACAGTTCGACTGTGTTTCGTTTCGTTTCTAGTAAGTATTATGCGAGTTAATTAACATATATCCCTTACCGCTCTCACCCCCGTTAATAAGAGACCATTCTACCTGATCTGTTTGTTTCTTTTTTTTTACAAGATTGATTAAATTATTGGCGTTCGGTGTCTAAACCTATTGTATCGAGCGTATTCACAACAACCCCATATAAAGCGTTCCTCCCCTCTCGCAAAAAAAAACAAATTAAATAAAGAACGACTATACTCTTTTGCAAATATCACAATCCAATTGTTTCAGTTTTTTCATCATCTATCGCTCTCTTCGTCCCGTGTCTGATCATTCAACCACACACACACACACACCCCAAATGATGGGCAGAAAATAATTGCGCTCTATAACTAGGCCTATGCTTCGTTCAATAAATGCATAAGCTATCATTTCCATTCGTTATGTACTCTCTTAACAAATAACTATATTTTGCTCACCCCCCCCGCATTAGTAGGACCCGCTCCCGATACTTTTAGAATCCCTTTCGAATCCAAACAAATCGTATAATTCACGCATCATACTGTCCCACCCCTTAAACAAACCAAAAAAAAGAGGGAAAAATAACAAGCGCTAGGCAAAACAATTAATGGTAACATTCTTTTTCTCCTCAGTAAAATAAATCATTGATGTTATTATAGCACTAATAATTGAAATTTTGAATTTCGTACCTTAAGCTTTGCACAGTTACAACCCCCCGCATTAACGTGAGAAGTTAAACAATAAAGATAAAGGAGAAAGCGATAACAAAACCAAACTACTACCACCGTGTGATCAATGTTCTCTATCCTCAAAAAGCTTTCGATACCCTTTCTTTTGCCGGGCCCCGTTTTCGTTTTTTTTTTTCGCTTAACTAAATCTTACATCCATTATTGCACTGCAATGTCCAATCACCCTGGCGGCTTTGATTTTCCCGGAACAATTGTTGCGATCTTCGCGAATGGTGGTGTTCTTGCGTTCTTCGAACGGTGGAAACCATTTGGGAGTCGCGATCGAGCAGCAATGTCCAGGAAAAGTTCAAATAAATATCCTTATTATCCATTCAACGCATGCCACCACTCAACTCAGAGACTATACACACACAGTCTATGTCTATTATCACTCGAAAACGCACACACTACGCGCGCATGCCTGCCTGCCTGCCTGCCCTTCTCGTTCTGCTCCAAAGACACGTGCTGCTTATGTGTGTATGCAAAGAAAGTATAAGCTTTTAAAAGTTATCACCTACGTTACGGTTCTGGTATGAAGCTCTACCCCTAACCCGATAGAGGCGCTGTTGTCTGCTATATATGTTAACCCGTTCCTATTCATGCTTAAACTAATGATCTTATTGTTGGTGTATGTAAGTGCGCCTTAGTGTGTGTTTGTGTGTGAATTCAAAAACCATTGCATGTAACTCTTGTTGTATTGTGTTATTCTTGGTAACCAATTGTATTGTATGCGTGTGTGTAAACGACATTAACAGTGAACATTAATTATCATTTGCCACATGGTATAAGCTGTGTTTTGCGTTGTTTCATTCATTCACTTTCTTTGCTACGCTTCCTTAACATCCTTCCGCTAACACTGACTCTCTATTTTTATCACCTATTTGTTATTGGTAAAAAAAGGGAGCTTTGCTCCTTTTTATTTTCTGCTGTATTATTGTGTTTTTTTTGTTTTGTTATCATAAATACGCTATGCAAGATATTAAAGGTGAAAGAACAATAAACAAACAAACAAAAAAAAACACAACTGCTGTTGTTTGACCGTTGGCAAAAAAAAACCATTCGTTTTCAACGAGCTGGGGGCTTTGCCAAATGGCATCTCTGGATAAAGTACGGATAATATATATGGTTGGAACAGAAGAATCTTACGCGTAAAAAAATGACTCGAATGCGTTAGCTAACAGTACGACAAATGTAACTTCTTGATAGAGTTTCGGGGTAGGGTAGGGTCGCATTTGCATTTGTTTATCAAATATTGATCACATTTAATAAAAGGACATTCGTTACGATTGCAAATGTATCCTCCCCTATCCACTGACTTTACAAAAGCTAAGGTAGAGTGGTAATTCATTGTTTGTGCTAGCAATGCTTTGATGAAGCGTTTGCTGAAAGCACGCGCTCGAAAGTGCCATCCGAGCACATCCGAATCAGGTAATCCGAACTCCGAGGCAACACTAACACGCTTGCTTGCCGGCTCTCGCAATAACCATGCCATCGATTGTGTACATATGGCGGAAAGGAAGGCAATTTTGCTTGACTGTTTAAGAATTGTTTAAGATGAACAAAAAACGTAAAATAAGAATGTTAAGTAACTGACCCACCTAAAATATATAATGTATGTATATATGTATTACGGTATCTCTCTCTCTCTATCACTCTCTCTCTCTCAATTATTAATTCGTGCTGTTGTCGCGTTGCCTGTTTAATAATGTACCGCTTCCCTAGGGGTGTTTTGCCGAACTAATTCATGACAAGTGTGGCTCAATTTTGGTTTGTGTATATGTACTTAGTACCAGATAAAAACAAACGTCCTTCTCACTTTAACCCACACTTTACAGCAACTACTGTTTTATTACCCCTTACACACGCACTACAGCTGCAAGTTGCTGCTCGTTCTGCTAACCATTCTGCGCGCTGTTACTTATCTTACTGCCCTGCAGTGTATTAGTAGCAACGCACGCATACGATCGCCCGTATGGGTTTCTACCGCCACCGTTCGATAGGCTCAATCTGCTTGGCACAGAGCTCTCGTACGGGGATAGAGCTACATTTTGTCATAATGTATAACTAACATGCTACTACAGTTCAATGTTATGCTTTTTTTTGTGTTTCAATTCTTTGTCAATCCACTTGATTAGTTCAATTTTACATCCGGATAGGATTGTTACTTCATAGAATGTGATTTTTAATTCGACTAAACGAACGAAGATATTTTATCCATTTGCTGTACAAGCTCGACTGTGCCAATTGTTCGCCTGCGCATTCTCCCACGCTTTTCCTTGTCTCAGACTGAATGGATATGTTGGTTTTGGTTATTTCTGACTACAAACAATTCCATGTTACGATAATTTAGATGATAATAATAATAATAATAAGATGAAATAAAATAGTAAAGCAACTAAAATGTACAATATTAGGATAATGGTAACAACAGTTGCGAATAGATTAGAAAAAAAACAGGGTAAGAAGGGGGAGGGGAGGGGGATGAAAAAAAAACTTTTGTAACAGTATAACATTATGGATTTCACACCACTTCGACTCCCATCCACTTCAAGTTCTACACGCTACTTTCGCTACTCTGTCTCTCTCTCTCTCTCTCTTGCTTCTACGCCTCTATTCTGTGCCGCATTTTCCCAAAAAGCGTTGGGAATAGCAGCAGCAGCAGCTGTTTGCGTGGTTTCCGTGTCAAACGATCAAACTCGAAACGATCGAGAGAGGTGGCGGCGATCCAAGATTCTGCACAACGCGTAACGCAAACCAGAATGAACGACGCCCACATATCACAACGCTCAATCATCGATGCTGATGGGTGCGCATATGCAGCACAAGGTTGTGCTTGTGCTTCGACTTTTTGTGACACACCGGACACTCGAACTTCGGCTCGACGCCACACTCGAAACGGATGTGCCGGTTGAGGCTGTGCGGCCGGGCGTACGAGTTGCCGCACCTGGTACAGGAATAGGTACCGCCGACGATCGGCGACGGCACTGCCATCGGTTGGGGCGGCGGCGTCGTCATCCCCTTGAACATGGGGATGGGCAACGCGGCCGCCGTACTCGCGCTGCCAGTGTTTGCCGACGCGGCCAACTTTATCGCAGTCGCTGCGGCGGCCGCAAACGATTCGGGCTTTACGCTGCTGGCAAATTCGCGCAAGTAGGTAGCCGGCGTTAACATGCGCAGATCGCACGGCTGCTCATCGATCGGTGGCGATTTCGGCGAGAGCAACGGCAACGCTACCGTTTGGGGCTGCTGCTGCTGCTGCTGTAGGGGTTGATGCTGCATCGACAACGGTGGTTGGGAGGTTTGAGATTGTAGCTTCAGCGATGCCACTAGCTGCTGCTTATGGGAAGGGCCTTCTCCTCCGTCTCCTCCTGCTACTCCACCACCTCCGCTCATACTACCGCTACCCAACGGTGGTGGGGAAGGTTGTGTAGCAGCTAACGGAAACGTCACACCTACATCGCCCTTGATGTATCCGGCCATCAGCGGTCCACCAACCAAGGCCACCACTGCTGCTGCAGCCGCTGCGGCCGACGATCCAACCGGCATGCTAGTCGGCTGCTGGTTCAGCGCCAACGCTATTGCCGCTGCTGCAGCATTGCTATCGGTGGTGCCTCCGCTGACGCCGCCAACACTGCTGTTGCTACTGCTGTTGCTACTGCTGCTGCTACTGCTGCTACTACTACTTGCATTACTACTGTTGCAACAGCCGCCACCAGTGGGCTGGGCCGGTCCAACTTTGCTATCAAAACTATTGTCCGGCGTTGTGCCACTGTTAGTAAAGGTACTACCACTGATGTTTATATTACTACTGCCACTACTGCCGACGTTGGCGGATGTAGTAGTGATGGCTAGTGCAGTAGCGGATGCAACAGCAGCAGCAGCAGCAGCAGCACCTCCGTCATTACCGGGATCGTTCACGATATCATCAACTTCTTCCGGTGCTCGTGCAGTGCCGCCAACTAATGGGCCGCCTCCATCGGTGTCGCTCGCTTCACCTACGGGTACAGAAACTGAACAAGTAGAGTTATGGTTTAAGTTCAACAGTTCTACCGACGACGTGTAAACATTTGTTTATCCCTTTCCCAGTGGTAGTGGCAATTTGGCAATACAAACAATAATTAATATTTGAGCTTTTGGTGTGTGTGCGTGTTTTTTTTTTTTTTGTTTTGAAAACCAACGAATGATTGAATCGATTTATGTCTTCCTCTATCTCTGTGTTTTCCATTTAATGTGCCTGGCTTGCATATCTATCATCGACACACACATAAACTTTTCCATCTCAAAATAATTGCTGTTTACAAAACTAAAGCAAAAATTATGTTCACAGTTCAATTAGTAACTTCCTCATCTTATCTTAGTGTTCGTATGTGTGTGCGTGTGTGTGTGTAGCATCTTGAACAAAAAAAAAGTGGTTAATATATAATAATACAGTTGATAGTTTTTTTTTCCAAAATACTTCTCCCGTCTTGAGATAAAGAAGAGAAGCAGTACGGTAAAAGATTATCATCGTGTAGTAAATCAATCGCGTCTTAAAGATAAGCCACGTTTAACATGACTTTCATATCGATATAATCAAATTTCCTGAAGCTTACACCTTTTTAATATGAACTCAATAAATACAAGCAGATGTTTTTGTTAGCAAAAACAAAACTAAAGTAAACGAAACAAATAAGCACACATAAAAGAAGTACATATGCACACACACACGGCATTTTTTCCTTAATTTTGGATAAAAATAAACAAACTTAAGCCAAATGTTGTAACAAACTCTTCAGGATAGTCGTCCTCACATATACCTTTCAATTTATACTTTTGCATTTATCTATAACGATTGATTTGTGTGTGTCTATTTACCAGTACGTTCACAGTATCAAATATTCATGTTAGGCATGTGCGGCATTATATTTATCTATTTGTCAGTTTATCTGTTATCGTTATTGTTACAGCTAGTAACGTGTGCATGTATACGTCTCCCGGTGTGCACAGATATGGTTGCTGCCGATGCAACTAAAGAAGGTGAATTGTGTTCGTTATGCTTCGGGGGGTGCCGTGTATTGTCTAAGGGAGCGACGAGCTATATATAGCAAAATAATGAACAAGTTAAGTTGTTAACACATAGCCACGATAATGTTCGTTGCGCGGGCGTGCGGGCTTCCGCCGCATTAGTGCACGACGCTCCACCAACAAATCCTGTGAGATTTTGTGGTTTTTTGGTCCACAAATTTGGTGTAAAAAGCATATCCGAAGCACTTTCCTTCCCTAACCACCTTGGCGCCGCCCTTGCCTCCTTGTCTCCCCCAATACACACGCACACAGATACAGACACATACACATATAAAACACAAACAAACAAATACATTTATAGCAGAGATAACGAAGGAGAAACAAAACAAAAACTGAACGTTTTAAAAAGTAGGAAAACACATAAAACAAACTTATCGGTAATGTAAACACATTGAACTTTGCCAGCACGAAAAAGAGGTACAAACACAGGTAAAGTTATTGATAGGTAAATATATAAATTAAAAAAAACCACATCTTGCCACCACCATTATAGTTGCATTAAATTGCATTAGAGAGAGCAGAAATGCGTATGATTTGCGTAGGAGACAAAAGAGATAAAGATAGAACATATGTGAGAGTGTGTGTGTGTGTGTGTGTGTGTGTGTGAGTGCGTTTGGTTGTGATTTAACAAATGATAGCAGCAGCAACAGCAACAACAGAGAATGAATGGAATGTTTTTGATTTTGTTGCAACATTTTCTAAGGTTATAAGTTTTTTAGCAGCTCGCTCTGCAATTGCTAACTCCCCGCAAAAAAAATTACGCTTGTTATGAAACTTTCACATTTCACACCACATTCGCTCTCTCGTCGTTCACACTCACTTAAGGTACAACAGCGGAATAGAGGAATTATAGACTGACTGTTGTTCATCGAAACGTATACGAAACGTGTTCATCAATTAAAAACTTGATACAAAACAGTTCGTCCCTAACCATCTTTTAGTTCCTGCGCCATTGATGCGTCAATTTTGATCGTTTGAATGTTTTGCACATTATGTTCGAACTTTTCCATTTATCCTTCTAATAGTAGTTTGCTACTTTTTTATGTACCTTTTAAAATCTAAACAGTAATACGGCCAGGCCGTTCTACTAGAATAAAAAAAAATCTAAACTGTTGCTGTTCTTTGTCGGGTGCTAAAAAGGTATGAACTCATTCGTTATTCATTCAATACTGTAATGTGTGTAACGGCGGGGTGTAGATAGTATATAAAATAAGAACAAAACAGGGCAGATGCATTTTTATTAAGGAAATCTTCTAACCAACATAACGATACAGCGCGACCACGCTAGTGAGCAAGTGGATCGATCTCTTTTCAGTGCACAACAATTTGCTGACTATCGACTGCATATTGTTTTACTATTGCTTTTCTCTCTCTCTCTCTCTTTTTCGTTCATTATTTTCTTTAGCATTTATCCAAACGGGGTAACAGCATGCGTTGTTAAATATATTGAAACAAATAAATATCCAGTGTTCCAATGGCCTAGCACGACAAGCCGACGACGTACGTGTCTCGTTCTCTGTACGATTTTATCCAACGGCTATCTTGGTCCAACGGCCTTTGGTAACCTAAAATGAAAATGAAATATGTTAATAAAATTGTAATAATAATTATAATAAGCAAAAGACAAAGACAATTGTATGACAACAACTACAACAATGTTTCCTTCAGTACACTATTAGCTTTACCATCATTTTACCGCATTCTGTTGTCACGACGTTCCCAGATTATTAGTAAACCCTACCCCGAGTACCCGTCATAGATTACACTTAATTACACAGAAGACAGTAGCTTATTTGCGCAAAATGAAATGCAAACACTGCACTGTGCTTTACTTTATTTGTTTTGTTTTTGAATGGAATGTTTTTGATTTTGTTGCAACATTTTCTAAGGTTATAAGTTTTTTAGCAGCTCGCTCTGCAATTGCTAACTCCCCGCAAAAAAAATTACGCTTGTTATGAAACTTTCACATTTCACACCACATTCGCTCTCTCGTCGTTCACACTCACTTAAGGTACAACAGCGGAATAGAGGAATTATAGACTGACTGTTGTTCATCGAAACGTATACGAAACGTGTTCATCAATTAAAAACTTGATACAAAACAGTTCGTCCCTAACCATCTTTTAGTTCCTGCGCCATTGATGCGTCAATTTTGATCGTTTGAATGTTTTGCACATTATGTTCGAACTTTTCCATTTATCCTTCTAATAGTAGTTTGCTATTTTTTTATGTACCTTTTAAAATCTAAACAGTAATACGGCCAAGCCGTTCTACTAGAATAACAAAAAATCTAAACTGTTGCTGTTCTTTGTCGGGTGCTAAAAAGGCATGAACTCATTCGTTATTCATTCAATACTGTAATGTGTGGGCGGCGGGGCTGTAGATAGTATATAAAATAAGAACAAAACAGGGCAGATGCATTTTTATTAAGGAAATCTTCTAACCAACATAACGATACAGCGCGACCACGCTAGTGAGCAAGTGGATCGATCTCTTTTCAGTGCACAACAATTTGCTGACTATCGACTGCATATTGTTTTACTATTGCTTTTCTCTCTCTCTCTCTCTTTTTCGTTCATTATTTTCTTTAGCATTTATCCAAACGGGGTAACAGCATGCGTTGTTAAATATATTGAAACAAATAAATATCCAGTGTTCCAATGGCCTAGCACGACAAGCCGACGACGTACGTGTCTCGTTCTCTGTACGATTTTATCCAACGGCTATCTTGGTCCAACGGCCTTTGGTAACCTAAAATGAAAATGAAATATGTTAATAAAATTGTAATAATAATTATAATAAGCAAAAGACAAAGACAATTGTTTGACAACAACTATAACAATGTTTCCTTCAGTACATTATTAGCTTTACCATTATTTTACCGGCTTCTGTTGTCACGACGTTCCCAGATTATTAGTAAACCCTACCCCGAGTACCCGTCATAGATTACACTTAATTACACAGAAGACAGTAGCTTATTTGCGCAAAATGAAATGCAAACACTGCACTGTGCTTTACTTTATTTGTTTTGTTTTTTTTTATATCATTTGCAACCCCGCACAGTTACCGTCTATATCAGTTCTATTTTTCTTTAACTTCAGCAAACTGAACATGATTTTTGCTTTGTTCTTCGTTTTGTTTTGTTTGTCGCTGGTTTTACACTACCATGCCATCTACTATTGCTCACCCCCGCATCATCATCATCGTTATATCTTCAAGTTTTGTTTTTTTTCTGTTTCCACCAGGCAGCAGCTGATAAATAGATCTTATTTCAATATAAGAGTGTATTTTGTAACCATTTAATATTACCTTTGCTTTGTTGTGTTCTGTGTGTGATGTACAAGAGTGTACGGGAGGAATGCTTTCCATCGCTGTGGAACGTTGATATTCTAAGCTTGTCTGTTTCGCTGCTGTGATGTGACTACGTATTCTTCCCGTGCGCCTATATGCATTGTATGTTCAATAATTCATTAAATAATGATTCATTTAGCTGAAATGTATCTTGTCTGTTTTCTTTCCCAAACACAATCGCTATCCTTCATTACAATCCGTGCGATGCGTTGCGCGAAGGAAAAGTGACTCGTGACCTAATTATCTATTTTTCCTACACCATATTTTTTCCATTTGTCAGCACTAGACCCATTTTTGTTGCTTCCTTTCGCCAAACACACTACCCATGCGCCCACAACTACAAACAAAGTGAACCTTTTGGCTCAATTTTGTTTGCCTTTCCGATGTGTTTCTGCGCGTACCTACCCATATCTTTTCTATCCGGTATCGTTTACTGCTTACGTTGCGTACTATTGTTCATATTTTTGGTCTAGATTTTGTTAAACGGCTCATCTAGGGGGGGGGGTGTTGCTTGCTGTGTGTTATCATCCTTCTATCCATCTCTCTTAATCACTATAATACATTGTATGCCACTGCATCATATGGGGAAATGCAATAAAGTTGGAACTTGTGTGTCTGTGTGTTTGTGTCCAACGTATTGTTTTTGCTGCACGCAGATATTTACACTGCTCTTTCTGTAAATGCTGTACGTTACTGGAATGTGCCAAACACGGATCAAATGGAATGTTTCTATATAAGAGCTTATAGTATACGTTCAACAAAAATAAAAAAATAATAACTGGGCGCGAAGAATGTATAACTTAGCGTTTACAAACTGACCTACTAGTGCTATCGTTTAAAAGAAAAATATACATAATAGTTAAGTACATCCGACTAGATAAGTTAATAAAACTGTTTTAGCATTTGTAGTTAGCGACCTTGGCCAGTTCGTGACCAACGTGTTCTGTTTGAAGAAAAAAAAACCCCCTTCACATATTAGACGGGGTATTTATATATTAAACTTTCCATTTTTTTGACTACAGTCACACTTACACACCCAGAGTATGGCACTATCTGGAATCGGGGAAAAGGTTCCACCCCTCTTTTGGTTTGTTCTTTGTATGCAATATATTTTTTTTTATTGTGTTTTCTGCAAAGAAAGTCTTCGAGTAATGGCAAATCGTTTATGGCAACACATTCTACGAAAGTTTTTCAATCAAATTTTCAAGAAACGGCTAATTGCACATCCTGCTATCCGAGCCAACACTAACGAACTTCTCTCTCGCTCCTCCTTTCTTACATCTTATTAGTCTACAAAATTGTCTGGAATCATCATTATATTGCCATATTGAGGCATCAATGTATGCCACCCTTCATCCAACATAGAATTACGTTTGTTCTATAACGTTTTTTTTTGGTAAGGAAATCGCTGTATTTATCATTCCCCATCGTGGTAGCAAGCAAGTGCATGGTAATTTAAATACTACTTTTAATACAATCAAATTATTCCAGTCATATAAGAAAGAAAAACAAAAATCAAATCCAATTCTATCGGATTGAGCAAATTTCCCTTTCGCCTTTTGTTAGTGTCCGTGTGTAAAATTAATGGGCAAATAACTCTGCAATAAATAAACAAACTAAACTTCATCAAAGCATCAGCATTTGATACGCTTTGTTCTGGGTTTGTCCTTGTTGACTTCGCGCCCAAAATACATTAAAAACACTACAAAAAACCTTTGCTGCTGCGTTTACAAATATTAGTCAGTAGAATAAATAAGAGTAAAATATTGAGCTAAATTAAACATATTTAAATAATGCTAATCAACCGTGTCTCCTCTCCTTTTATCCTCTGGATCTCTTGCGTCGCTCGCACACTTTGTCATTAAGGAATTCGTTTCAAAACCAGTAAAAGATGCATTAACCGGATAATTAGCTTCAGCACACGAACATTGCAAGTTGTTTTATGGATCGTGTGATCATGTGTAGCATCATGAATTTTCGAAAATCATTGGTAATAACTGACCATTTTAGAATGTTGTTGACGTGTGTGTGTGTGTGCCAATTCAAGCGAAAGAAATTGCATCAATCTGTAATCTTTCAATAGTAAATTATGTGTGCACGTTGGCCACCACCTATGCCCGTGCCCGCAACCACACGGCGGATGCGTCTGCGGGACAATCGCGTCCGCGGTTGCGTTGCATCGTTATCTTCCGTTTCAACCTCCACTTCCGTGATGGCAGCGGGAGCAACAAGGATAGCAGTTCTAGCACCGGAAGAGGAAGCCATCGACAGGGTGGAGGCAAGCGTAACCTCGGTAGTAGTGCCAGAGGTGCTTATGAAGGTGGATGACGAGGGAGCGAATGAGGACACAGAGGACGAAGAGGACGTCGACGTAGACGACGATGTTGCAGCAACGACAGCGCCGGAACCGGACCGGGCTGCAGTAGCCGACGTCGTCGTCGCGGCCGCCGCCAGCACCAGCTCTCAGTTGGGCTTGCAGAACTTGGAATTCAGGTGGCGTTTCAGGTTGCTGTGTATATGCGTCTTGTAGCCACACATGCGCTCGCAGAAGTATTTCGGCGGTACGCCGCACTCGTTCTTGATGTGACACTTGAGGCTGTTTTTCCATTTGTAGTTACGGCCGCAACTCTTGCACTTCCACGGCTTTGCGTCGTTCTCGTGCTGGAACATGATCTTCTCCTCCTTGCGGCTACCGATCGAACTAGCGCTGCCGGCACTGCTACCGTTGCTGCTAGCGCCGCCGCCACCGCCTCCCGAACCACCCGTCATCGTAGTTGCCATAAGTGAGCCAGCGGACGTGAGGATCACGTTGCCATTGCCGGTAGTTTTAAGCGGTTTCATGATGGCCACCATACTGCTGCCGCCGCCCGACGGAGACGACTTCTTGGCCACCATCATGCGACCGGCCGTAGTGACCATTGGTGCAAACGCTATTTTCGACGTAGATTTTGCAGTCTTGCAGCGCCAGGCCGGGATAGTGGTGGCGTTTGTGGTAATGTTTCGTTGCAGCTTGGTTTGCGACACGATCGTTCCCGTTGTCGTATGGTTGGGCACTGGTTCGGCAAACGCAATCAGATCATTGTCATGCCAGAAGTTTTCCAATTTGATTTTGGTAATACCACCACCAAGTGAGCTACTGTCCTCTGGGTCTTCTGCATTAATACGGACATACACACGAACACACACACACACGCACGCACACGCACATTATCCAAAAAGGAACATAATCGTGATCGTGATTAGTAAGTCGCATTCAAACGCATCGTAGTAAGTGCATGTTAAATTGTTGGCAGTATCAATAATCATTACCATATTAATATGGGATTAGTTATTTGGTTTGTTAGTTGTGTGTTGGTGTGCGTGTTCAAGGGCGCGCGTATGTATGTTTTAGCAATGGATTATTTGTGGTTATTTAAATTTGATAGTTTCGTTGTTGTTGTTGTTGTTGTTGTTGTTGATGATTTTCGTCGTGTCCATATACGAAGACCATTCGGTACATATTAATGTTATTTCATACAAAATCGAAGATATGTCCACCGGCGTAAACACGGTCCGGTAGAGCAATAGAAGAGAGAAAGAGAGAAATAGAAAGAAAGAGAGAAAATGTTATGGTTAGTTACCGTTAGTGCCAATAAATACTAAGACGTTTAACGATCTTTGCTACTATAGTATTTAATTAGTTTGCATTCACTTAAATTACTAAACTCTGCACAAAAGACAGAAAAACAAAAGCTAATATGAAGAAGAGGTTAAGGTTACCACATGGGGTTGTATAAATAATTTTACCAAAAATGTTACTGTAACAATGGATCATATACAAAACAAAAACGAATTAATTAATGACAACACTCAAAAACGTAAATTGTCGTAGACAGAAAAAAAACAAACAAACAATCAAACAAACACACACAGAAAAACATAAGGATGTGCAAATATGAAACAGTAAGATGAAAAGTAACAACACAAAAACCGTAATGCGCATAATGACTTTTTAGTAGACGACTATAGAACACATTGCCACATGTTCGAAAGGCTGTGAAATGCGCAAAAAATCACTTCCTTGTAAACTGTATCGTTGGCGCATTTCGTAATATTAAGCCAGCAGAAAGCACTGGGAGACCGCACATACAACCGTATTTTCTGTTTATTCTCATCCGGGAATCGGATAAACTGGCGGCTGTGAATGAACCAAACTTGAACTTTGCATTCCAAATTTTTACACTGTCGTCGTTTTTAATCATGTTAATAATAGTGCACTGATGTATATTTTAATTGCTTCCATATTTTCGAAGACTTTCTACACCCATACGATCATACCACAGAGTTTTTGGTGTTAGTAAAACAAATCATTCCAAAGAAGCAGTGTATAGATTGGGAATTTCATGATCTTTTGAAGGATGTGGTGAAAGTATTCGTCGGTATTGTTCTTGTTGTTGTGTCTGTCTTATGATAGAGTTTGTAATCAATTGTACAGTCAGTCGAACGTCAACACGTTCTCCTCACGTCCAAACGTGAATGGAACGTTTTCTTTCCCAATCCGGGGCGCACAACCTGTAAAGATAAATGTATTTAATCATATCGTATTTATACATCACATCGAATGTTTTTTTATTTTATTTTTATATTTTTATAATGCATAAAACAACTTACGATTAAAAATGGTAATGATGTATTACAATTAATATAAAAAAAAAAAACATGCGACCGTGCTCACGATCGGTTGCTTTTCAACGATCTGATGATCCGTGTTCCGGATATTTCTCCTGTTTTTTCACTGTTGCGATTTACTTTAACTACTATGGCTATTTACGCCCCTCCTCGTACACGTAATCGTTGTTTGCTTTTGCAACATATTTTGCTTTTGCCGGCGCTTTATGTTTTGTTTCTTTTGTGATGGAATGATATGTGAAAG
>KZ063077.1:45597-56353 GCA_002091835.1 Anopheles maculatus
TCCTCCTCGCCGCCGTGCTTAATACGATTGTGCGTTTTTAGGTTGTGCTTGTATTTGGTTACAAAATCACAATGCACACAGTGGAACTGAGGCTTCACGCCACACTCTTTGCGTTCGTGCCGCTTCCAGGTATATTTGGTACGGTACAACTTCCCACACTGGCGACATTTGTAGAATGCTGCGTCCGTCGTTGCTGCCATTTCGCTACCAGCAACACCACCACCACCACCACCGCCGCCAGTAGCATAAGTGTGGGAATATTTGTTTTCTAAATATTTCCACACCAGCCACGGTTGGTTTGTGTGTTGGTGCAACAAGTGATCTTCAGCCTCAGCAAAGCTACTTCCAGCGAACGAGGACTTGTTGGTTACGCTTGCAAATGCTGCTGCTACGGCGGACATGGCGCTACTCGATGCTGTTTCTATGCAATGTCCTATAATTAGAAAGTGAAGTGAAATTGGCAGGAGTGGCAGGGAAGGACCAGGACAAGGTAGAGAAAATAGAACGTTACAAATTGGATTAAATATGCGAGTGCTTTTGTTTGTTTGTTTTTCCCCCCATTGGCTGCGCTTCAACATCCTTCGTTATGTTTCACGAGCATCTCTCTTTTGTCAATTTGCATTCTTGGGGAGATTACCTGAAAAAGAAGAGAAAATGTTTATGTTAGTAAAATTGTTTAGCAAACAACAATACACAAAACGTCCATACAAGAAGCTATTTGCTTTGTATTATTCCCGGTCTTATTTAGAAAGGAATGACGGGAAGGGCAAAAGGATGTGGGATAATGGAGATGAATGTCGACACAGGCAAGACACACATGATAAATGATAGCCGAACATATATTCAGAGCACACATTCACACAACAGCACATTGACCATTCATGTATTTTTTTTTTGTCGTATTTGCCCACTTTGCCGAAACCAATACTTTTACTTTAAAATATTTAGAATATTAATGTCTCTTGATGTAATGCTGCTTTCACACATACACACCGTATATCTCATTCACTCTCCCATTGCCATTCACACGCATCAAGCACTCACTCCATCCGCACAGCGAAACCAGAGCTAGAGAGCGCTTGTGATATTTTTTGTGTTTTTTATAGAAAACTCGTATGCATTAAATTAGCAATTTTACACAACGGACCGGGTTCCAAAAAAGAAAAACAAACAAGAAGAAACACCTTCACATGGCTTGTTCTGATAACTCATTTTTCGATTTTTATGTTTTGTTTTTCATATGTGTGTATGTTGAGCCTTACGCAAGTATTTGTTCCTTTTTCGTGTTTTCTGTGATTTTTCTTACCGCCTTGGGTTTTTTGTTTTGCTCCACAGTAAATGTATTCTTCCACTTTTTTGTTTTGTTTTGTTTTGTTTATATAACCTTGCGTGTTCCCTCAGTTTAGCCTATTTTGCGTTCAGTAGTTTGTACTCACAAATAGAGTTTCTAGCGGATGTGTACTAATAGTACACCGGGGGTTGATCGTATCCGGGTATTGCATATGATTTTCAGTAGTTTCACCCCATCCGTTTTTATCTTTGTTTTTATGTCCTGATGTGTATGTTTGTGTTTTATTCAATGTCCGTTTTTTCTTTGCCTCCATCCTTGTCATTATGTTATTAGTTTTCTAACATGTTATGATTTTAAAATAGCTCTATTCTGGGCATGTTACAACTATTTGCACGTTTTCAATCCATCCATTCGTGGGCCATATATATATATATATGGTTCATGCTGCTGGCCACGTCTCGACGATAGTTTTTGGCTTCGTGTTGCTGTTTGTTTTCTGTGTTTTTTTTTACTTTTTTATATATAATATATTTATATAAAATTTATATGTATGCACGACAGATTATTTTATACACAAAATAAGGGATGTTTGTGGTTCGCATACATGTAAGCGCTAAGAACAGAGCGCTTTAGAAACACGACACGACCACAAAAACATTGACAATCTATAAAATTCTTAACTTTAATGCGCTTTTGTGTGTATGTGTTTTTGTGAAACTAACAACTGATTCTACACCTTTAGGGTGCAATCTTTGCATCACGTTTATAATTTAATAACTGGTGCATTATTTTCCCCCATCATGTTTTTGCAAATTTCATTATTTCATTCGGCCAAAATATCGTTTTTTTTTAACATTGCATTTGTTTCCGGTTTTCTTTTTTGTCACCTTCGTGTGATAAAGGATGCGCGCTGTGTGTATATAACGCTGCCTGCCGTACACTAAAACATACCCACACAGTAAATATTTGTTCTCTGACATCTGTTAAACATCATCATCGACCCCGCTTCCCTTGCTACCTGACTTGCGCATTACACACTTACACCGCGCAGAACTAGAATCTAATTTGTATGTGTTCTCACATTAATCATAGCTCAAATACTTTTTGCATTACTTTCTGGCTCTAATGTTTCACCGCATTTTTAATTGCCTCGTACACACTAAAGTTATATTATTCGCGGTCTTCACTTGCACAAGATGAAATCGATACAAGAAAAAAAAAAGGACAAACAGAATTAAGCGCTACACAAATCGTGCGTGAAATTGGAGGCAACTTAAACGTATATAAAATGCAGATGGCAATCATATGAAATGAAAACTCTATTATTGCTTCAGGGCTTTTTCGCGTGATTCGGTGCCACCACGGCTTCATAAAATGCATACTGGCGGGGCAATAGTTGTTATGTGCCACCATCATCCACATTCACTATCATTCGGTGTGGGTTTCAATCACGGAAACACACGTAAAACAAAGATCGTCGTTGCATTATCTCGTTTTCCAGCATATGTATCGTATAACGATAATTAAGACCGCTACTACTCCATTTCTCGAAAGCAACTCATTCATCAAATGCATTTAAACGATTTAATGAAACACACAAAACAGTACAGTAGGAAACGCTACATTTGGACAGTGTGGATTACATACTATTTAGAGTTCGCAACACAATTTATGCAAAAGAACATGTTCGAAAGCGGATGATAGTAGCAGCAGCAGCAGCTAGGCGTGAACCCAGCCACCATAGTTTTGTGTTATAAAACGAAAATGACGTTTGCGCCACAAAATATGGAAAACACAAGTTCCTTTGTCATTAGCACTGAGCGCAGAGCACACACTACATTCACACACGTTACACACTTGTTTTATACGTATATATATCAAACATATGGATAATAGCAATCAGTAAAATACTTAAAGTAATGTTACATCTTAATCACTAGTTACTAATCGTAAAGCAAACATTACTTTAAATGTAGCACGACCGATGACCGAAAATATGACCGCTCTTGAACGGAAAACAAAAAAAAAATCTAATCTGATAAGAGCATTCAACACTCGGCAAACAGTCGCGGTTTTAATTTGGCTCCGTCGCTTTTTCATAAAACGCTTTTAATGATGGCAAAATCTCAAATATTACACGTAAACGCATCAAGGAATTAACTTAATTCCTAGAACTCGATATAAATGATAGGTGGTTGTGACAGAGCGCTGTTATAATAAGTATGGCCGGAAAATACATAAATAGGAAACAGAACTAGCACACACGCAGAGACGGTTGTGTCGAGACAGGGAAGAAATAAAGATGTATGATCCGAGAAATTACAGGCCACGTTACTGTTCAATTCGTCTGAGTTTTAGTCATAATGAAGAACATGCTTCAAAATCAATTGAACAAAATGCTAAATAATTTGTGCACTTCCAGTGATCGAGACGATAGAGGGGGCGCGTATCTTTACGACACGTCAACGAACCGGATCTCCTCATCTCGTATGCAAGACACTGACTATTCAGCTACGGCTGCAGCATCCAATTGAAAGAGAAACAATTCGCAAAACATAAATAACAACACTCACATGAAGCATGTCAAAGGTATCAAACCCGACTGGACCCAATCCTTGTGGTAGTAGCAAAAACAAAACTGTCTAAACCTCTTCTTATAAAATCATAAAAATTGAAATCATAAATTATCATACGCTACGTATGACCAAGACAGTTAGCAACTGTAATTCCAAGAACCGACGAGAAGACTAATTATAAAGGGTCTGTGCGTAAAAAGGAACCAAAAATTCCATCACTGGTCTCTGTTATCAAAGCAAACGATACTAGAGATCGGGAAATTCCTTAGCTAAGGAAAACTGTTACAACACCAGAGGCAGTGTGTTGCGTGGTGAGAAGAGCAGAACGGAAACACTAATGGATCGGTTACATCGAATTGCGCGATTTGTTCGCTCTGCGACGGCTTTCGAGCTGCGGCATCTCGGCATGATGCTTGCGTATGTGTACACCAAGATTGCCTCGCTGCTTCGCCTTGTAACTGCAGTACGGACACTGATGGGAAGCTTCCTTGCCGCCGCACTCCACATTTTCGTGGCGCCGCAAGGTAGACTTCCAGCGGTACCGTTTACCACAGTGCCTGCACACATACTGCCGCACCTCACCATCATCCGTGTCACTTACCACCGTCGATTCGTTTACCGTGTACTCGAAGTTGCGCATGATGTTTGGGTTTGCTAGCAGCGCAAATTTGCTATCGCCTGCCGACGCGTTAAGCAACTTCGTTCCACCCGTCTGTCCACCGCTGTCCTTCTTCAGCTTCAGCATCTTCGTGTTATACTTTGTGATGTGTTGTTCACTGTCGTCATCCGGCCCCAGCTCGCCGCTACCATCATCGCCACCGTCGTCCATCATGTCGTCCTGATCGCCGTCGTCGTCATCGTCACTTTGAGATCCATTGTTATCCACATCCGATGACATTTTGCTCGCGGTAACGAGTGCCATAGTCGTCGTCGTCGTCTGCTGCTGCTGTTGTTGCTGCTGCTGCTGCTGCTGACAAGAGGACACTAAATTCGTGGCTGCTGCGGCAGCCGCTGCTGCAACGACGTTGCTAAAGTTGGTCGACACACCGTCCGATATATCGATGGGATCGATATCCTCAATCACCGAATAGTCGAGATCGTCAATCATGCCGGGCGGAAAGTCCGCACTTTGCGACGTATTCGAGCCGGAAGTCTCATACTCGTTTACGGTGTAGCGGGTTGTGACCGAACTTCCGCGTGTACCACCACTAATTGCTGCCGCAATGGGTATCTGCTGTATGGTCGAAGCGTTAATCGTCGTCAAACCAGGTGTTCCCGCACCGGTAATCGTGACGTGCTGTTGCGGCTGTTGCACAGCCGAACCCGGTTTTCGGGAAAGCGAAAAATTTAAAAGCTGCCTCTCCGTTCCGGTCACCGTTGTGGTGGTCGCCGCCGATGCTATCTGCTGGGCAACTTCCTGCAACTGTACTGTGGTTGCATTGCTACCGACGGAAGCGTTCGAAGGCGTTACCGTTGGGATGGTCAAGATTGGCATCGTGATTGTGGATGACGTCAGTCCAACGGTACCGGAAGTGCTGTAAGGATTCTTAGCACGCGAGTACTTGATCCGGGGATGGCTGAACGGCTTACCACCGGTACCAACAACCGTGCCGTGGGATAACTTACGCACGCCTCCTCCGCCATCGGCTTTCAGCACCGTCGGAACGATAAGCTCGTTTGCGGATGCATCCACCTTGTGGATGGACACTGGTGTTACAATAGTAGCAGCCGAATTGACGATCGATACTCCAGTGGCGGTGTTCGATGGGGACGAAGAAGCATTGCCACCTGACACTCTCTTGCCAACCATCGCCGTACCGACTGTTCCGGGTGATAGTGTAACATTTCCTTTCGCAATCGTACCGGCCGTTGTTTTGATCGGCAAGATATCTGTATTATAGCCGATAGATGCCGCACAGAACGCAACGACGTACAAGAAGAAGCCAATGAATGATGAGAGAGGAAAAAAGAAAGAAAAAGAATATGCATGAATATTTGTTTCGTAATGCGACCGTAAGAAGTACGTTTCGTTTTACCATTTGCTCCTCAATTCTATCAAGGGAGAAATTGAGGAACAAACAATTGTACGCCATTTGCATATGTTTTAGGGAAATGTATTTAACATGTTACTTTCATGCACTACTACCACACACACACACGCACGCACGCACACACGCATGATGCAATCGTTTACTTAATGCAGCTCTCGAACGCTCCTTCATACTTTAAGAAGCACACAAGATGCTCTGTGTTAACAGTTTTGTTTTTTTTTGCATGTGTGGCAGGAGCATAGATTTGGCATAGTTAAATGTCAACTCTTCCACTCGAGAACACTACGCGTACGAGTGTTCCGCGAACAAGAGTTACGAATAAATGCTGAAATATTGTATTGTTCTAACAGGGTGGGTCTATCTATGGAGTAATTATGGTGTACGTGTGAAAAATGTTCTCTGTTTGCTTAAAGTGTGTGTAAAATATAGTGTAAGTGTACAATTGAAATATATTAAATGTGTGAAAACGCGATGATTTAAAACAGCATAACAAGCCAACACGATAATCATATGTAGATATAAAACAAAATTAAAATGTTTACACTCTTAAAAATTGAAGAACAATCAAATGTTGATAGCCATATCTTAAGATCGTTACTGCAGATACTTTTTGACAGACGCATACTAATAGTGGTAGTAGTGATAATAGTAAGAAAATAAGTTAAGTAGGATTATAAAAGACAACCAAAAACAACAAATTGTTAGAACGAAACACGAAAAACAAGGCCAAACTGTTTTTCAATAACTATTGTATTGCAGGCGCATTAATGCAATCATACGTAAAATTGAAAAAAGAAGCTAAATATATGCACACACACATACCACACGAAAAGAATAAAAAGATTATAATATCACATGAACATAACTAAATGATTAGCAAATCAATTGATCATTGTTTTGTAACATTCAAAACATTTGCACATTTGCACAAACCGATACAAAACAAAAAACAGTTTTGCCCTTTAAAGTTAAATTGCACTTATCACCTAATAGTGTAATTACACATTATACTAACGACTAAAAATTAGAATATCCCATAGCACCCCAAATGAGCCGAGAAATATGACGCAGAAAAATATAGATAAATACCACAAAACAGCGCACAAATCATAGATAATAACAATGGAGAAACGAAGAAACGAAGACAGCGAGAGAAATATAGATCGAAAAACAATAAACAGAATACCCCACCGTAGAACTGGTTTTATTTGTCCCCACAGAAACACCGGCCATTGAAAGGAAATGAAACAAATCACCTCTGACAGAAAGAACATATACATAATAAGTGGTATAAAATGTGAAGTGCGAAACAGAAAGAAGAGAACCAATCTGGAACACAGTAACTGAGAGCAGAATACCAATCATTAACGTTGTTGTTGTTGAAGGAAAGAAAAACCGCCACAAAATTAGTATGAAAGGGAAACTAATGTTTCCCCGAATGAATACAGCATGTGTTATTGGAAAGATGTTTTAAAATACCGTTACACTCATCGATTAGTAAGCGTAATAAGTTGTGTGCGCGACAACGTAGCCGTAACATCATTAAGTCATGATGAAATCGCACACGAGTCTGCAACAACCACCCCGTTACCAATCAATGTGCTTCAATAAAACTGTTTTTTTTTACACCCATCAAAAAACTATTGTTAGTGGGGAGAGGAACAATAAGAAGAAGATGGCTATCATTTAGCATTAAGCTAACATTTGCGATTCAAATGTGAATCTTGAAAATTTGAATAGAAAAACAATAGAAATTAAATTTATGAACACGTGCCTAGAACATATCACACATCATCACAACAAATCATATTCCATTAGAGGTGGAACGATAAAAATTAATTGAATTCTTGTGCAATTCCGAAGTTTAATTTGATTTTGACCACAAAAAAGGATAACAACAGATGTACCAACTACTGCAATAGGATGCATCGTGATTGTGGATGACGTCAGTCCAACGGTACCGGAAGTGCTGTAAGGATTCTTAGCACGCGAGTACTTGATCCGGGGATGGCTGAACGGCTTACCACCGGTACCAACAACCGTGCCGTGGGATAACTTACGCACGCCTCCTCCGCCATCGGCTTTCAGCACCGTCGGAACGATAAGCTCGTTTGCGGATGCATCCACCTTGTGGATGGACACTGGTGTTACAATAGTAGCAGCCGAATTGACGATCGATACTCCAGTGGCGGTGTTCGATGGGGACGAAGAAGCATTGCCACCTGACACTCTCTTGCCAACCATCGCCGTACCGACTGTTCCGGGTGATAGTGTAACATTTCCTTTCGCAATCGTACCGGCCGTTGTTTTGATCGGCAAGATATCTGTATTATAGCCGATAGATGCCGCACAGAACGCAACGACGTACAAGAAGAAGCCAATGAATGATGAGAGAGGAAAAAAGAAAGAAAAAGAATATGCATGAATATTTGTTTCGTAATTCGGTCCGTAAGAAGTACGTTTCGTTTTACCATTTGCTCCTCAATTCTATCAAGGGAGAAATTGAGGAACAAACAATTGTACGCCATTTGCATATGTTTTAGGGAAATGTATTTAACATGTTACTTTCATGCACTACTACCACACACACACACGCACGCACGCACACACGCATGATGCAATCGTTTACTTAATGCAGCTCTCGAACGCTCCTTCATACTTTAAGAAGCACACAAGATGCTCTGTGTTAACAGTTTTGTTTTTTTTTGCATGTGTGGCAGGAGCATAGATTTGGCATAGTTAAATGTCAACTCTTCCACTCGAGAACACTACGCGTACGAGTGTTCCGCGAACAAGAGTTACGAATAAATGCTGAAATATTGTATTGTTCTAACAGGGTGGGTGGTCTATCTATGGAGTAATTATGGTGTACGTGTGAAAAATGTTCTCTGTTTGCTTAAAGTGTGTGTAAAATATAGTGTAAGTGTACAATTGAAATATATTAAATGTGTGAAAACGCGATGATTTAAAACAGCATAACAAGCCAACACGATAATCATATGTAGATATAAAACAAAATTAAAATGTTTACACTCTTAAAAATTGAAGAACAATCAAATGTTGATAGCCATATCTTAAGATCGTTACTGCAGATACTTTTTGACAGACGCATACTATTAGTGGTAGTAGTGATAATAGTAAGAAAATAAGATAAGTAGGATTATAAAAGACAACCAAAAACAACCAATTGCTAGAACGAAACACGAAAAACAAGGTCAAACTGTTTTTCAATAACTATTATATTGCAGGCGCATTAATGCAATCATACGTAAAATTGAAAAAAAGAAGAAGCTAAATATATGCACACACACATACCACACGAAAAGATTAAAAAGATTATAATATCGCATGAACATAACTAAATGATTAGCAAATCAATTGATCATTGTTTTGTAACTATATTTTACACACACTTTAAGCAAACAGAGAACATTTTTCACACGAACATAACTAAATGATTAGCAAATCAATTGATCATTGTTTTGTAACATTCAAAACATTTGCACATTTGCACAAACCGATACAAAACAAAAAACAGTTTTGCCCTTTAAAGTTAAATTGCACTTATCACCTAATAGTGTAATTACACATTATACTAACGACTAAAAATTAGAATATCCCATAGCACCCCCAAATGAGTCGAGAAATAGGTCGAGAAAAATATAGATAAATACCACAAAACAGCGCACAAATCATAGATAATAACAATGGAGAAACGAAGAAACGAAGACAGCGAGAGAAATATAGATCGAAAAACAATAAACAGAATACCCCACCGTAGAACTGGTTTTATTTGTCCCCACAGAAACACCGGCCATTGAAAGGAAATGAAACAAATCACCTGACAGAACATATACATAATAAGTGGTATAAAATGTGAAATGCGAAACAGAAAGAAGAGAACCAATCTGGAACACAGTAACTGAGAGCAGAATACCAATCATTAACGTTGTTGTTGTTGAAGGAAAGAAAAACCGCCACAAAATTAGTATGAAAGGGAAACTAATGTTTCCCCGAATGAATACAGCATGTGTTATTGGAAAGATGTTTTAAAATACCGTTACACTCATCGATTAGTAAGCGTAATAAGTTGTGTGCGCGACAACGTAGCCGTAACATCATTAAGTCATGATGAAATCGCACACGAGTCTGCAACAACCACCCCGTTACCAATCAATGTGTTTCAATAAAACTGTTTTTTTTTACACCCATAAAAAAACTATTGTTAGTGGGGAGAGGAAGAATAAGAAGAAGATGGCTATCATTTAGCATTAAGCTAACATTTGCGATTCAAATGTGAATCTTGAAAATTTGAATAGAAAAACAATAGAAATTAAATTTATGAACACGTGCCTAGAACATATCACACATCATCACAACAAATCATATTCCATTAGAGGTGGAACGATAAAAATTAATTGAATTCTTTTGCAATTCCGAAGTTTAATTTGATTTTGATCACAAAAAAGGATAACAACAGATGTACCAACTACTGCAATAGGATAAAAAGTAACAGACTATTGTCAACAACAAAAAAGAAGCTTCAAAATAACATTGAACTTGATAGTAAATAATGAAGGATGATTGACGTGTGATGTGAAATATGTTGCAGTGTAGTGTAAGTTGTTCTGTTGCGGTTGTATGTGTTTTTTGGACCGCTAGTATATATGAATGCCAAAAAACATTGACTATCCTTTGTAAGTGTTATGGTGATAGCTAATAAATCAATGATCGCGATCAGTGTGTCGTGGTGTGTAATGTCCACATGTGATGGACATCAATACAGAGGACCATGGTATTGTTTTTCTAAGCGAAAAAGGATACTTGAATAAAAAAGA
>KZ063077.1:58654-79773 GCA_002091835.1 Anopheles maculatus
TTTCCCTACTGCAATAGAAAACTAGTTAGAAATATGCTTTTTATAAAAAATTTAACAGTTAAAGTTTGAGCTATTAAGTACAAATCTCCCCCTCAAAAGCAAACCCCCAATCAATGGAGGTGAGATGTTTTACGTTTGTTTTCCTTGTTAAATACTTCCCGGATGATGCAAGACTATTTTCCCTACTGCAATAGAAAACTAGTTAGAAATATGCTTTTTATAAAAAATTTAACAGTTAAAGTTTGAGCTATTAAGTACAAATCTCCCCCTCAAAAGCAAACCCCCAATCAATGGAGGTGAGATGTTTTACGTTTGTTTTCCTTGTTAAATACTTCCCGGATGATGCAAGACTATTTCAACTATTTAGGATCACAGTTTCTATTCCTGTTGTTGAACTTCAACTACTCTCCGTGGATCGCTCCAATGTTTTATTCGTGTCAATATATTCTCTTCAGCTTTTTCTTACACACTCGTCTCATCTCATCATGGGTACCGGAAAAGAGAAAAAAGAAAATAGAAATGTTATTTCTCAGTAATATAATGTAATGCACACTTTTCAAGCCAGCCGCCACGAAACGATAAACGATTCAACAAACACCCTACATACAAACCCTTTGAATTTCAACGCAAAGCCTAAAGAGCTAAATGTTACGAATACACAAACACACAGACAATACACTTTAACAACTGCTGCAAACTATCAAAACAAAAACTAGCGTTTTGTTTTTGTACGCTTTCTCTCTCTCTTCGTTTTATCAGCATCAGCTGGTTCCTGTATTTAAATTTTCAACCGCAATGGCACTAGTTATTCGACATTAAACTATTTTGTTTCTTTAGCCTTCTCCCCCCCTCCCCGCGCCTATACTTTCATTCCATGAAACAGTTTCACTTGTTTGGTACTAAGTCATTCTTAACAATTACTGCCCACTACTACACCGTGCGCAGTTGGGGATGATTATCTTGATTCTACATTTTCAAAAACGTAACAACAACAACTGTCTGCCAAACTCTACCGACACAACGACTGACTTAATGAGGTTTTTTTTTTAATGATACATATCACACTTTCTACTTGGTATATCATTTTCGGTGTGCTTTTCCTTCTTCTCTCACCAAGAGAGACGCTGGAAGAAAAGCTCTGGTTGCGCGCTCGTTGTGAGGCTAATATACGAACGATCAGATTATTACTCTGCCACGCGTCTTTATGTGTGCGTACACAAATTGGCCATGCCAATGAGCTGCTTTCCCTAACAAATTCTGTCCGACGTTTTGACGCTGCTCTCTTCATCCCTACATAATTGACCTAAACAATAAATAACAACTGGGAGAGTTTGCACCCACACCACATTTGTCCAGCGTTCAGCTACTAACAGCCCTCGCGCATACATACAAATGATATGTGTAAGTAAACGATCTTAACCGATTTTTTTTTCTTTCGCCTTTTCTGCGCTGTTCAACTGTGTTTTTAGTAACTTTACGTGGCTTAGAACCTAAAACGACTAGAGTAAGGGTAATCATGTTAATTAATGTTTTGTCTCAAATACCACCAAACCTACATAACCTGACTCTCCCCCTCCGTGTGTTCTGCAAATACGAACACAGCGCCATCGGTGTAATGAAACCACAAACGGACAATTCTAATGTTTTTGTTCATTTTCTCTTGGCAAAGGTATGCTTTGTCCACGGTTGGCACTGAAAAAGCCACACTGATCACTTGACAAAGCATGGTTCGAATGGGGGATGGATTGGTGCGGATACTGCTGACGCTGCTAGAAGTAGTACTTAATACAAACACCGGACTCCAGGTGACGCTTCAAGTGCGATCCCTGCGAGAACGCTTTCCCGCACATGACGCACCGAAACTTCTTCATGCCACCGCACTCGTACCTGCGAAAGAAATTATGCACACGGGCAAGAGACACAAAAGTAAATCATCGGTATGTGTTAGTGGAGGATTTCTTTTTTTTTTCGAAACATAACCTCTTTATTTTGCCCCACCATCGACATCCCAATCCAAAACTAGCTAGGGAAAGGTACGTTACGCTCACCTGATGTGTCGCTGTAGCGAGCTCGCATCCTTGTAGTTTTTATCACAATCGCGCCGCGGGCACTGGTAGCGCCCGACGGCATTCAGAAATTTGGACAGATCGGAAAATTTTACATCATACAGCAAGTCGTTCAACTGCAGCAGACTTCGCCTATTGCTGTCCGACAAGGATGATGAACCCGACGACGCTCCCCGGCGGCCGCCTCCCACTGTTCCCGCAACCGCAGCCGCCAACGAGGACGACGACGTTGCGGTCGTCGTAGTAGTAGATGACGGTACCACCGAACCACCTAAATATGCAACAAAGGAGAAACGAATCCGGAGGAACCATGTTCAACAAACTAACTTTTTGCGCACACTGAACGTAGTAGAGGTACACACACACAGAGAGAGCAACAGAGATAATGTGTCTGTGTGTTTATGAGGTGTGGTGTGGTGTTGTTGCGATTTTTGTTTTGTTTTTTGGGGGGTTCTGTATTGTTTAGGATCGTACACAAGTGAAGGTTTGTTTTTGCTTCACATTACTTTGAAAACGAAAAACGGACAGGGACGAAAGAATAAACACATTGGGCGATAAAAAATGTGTTCAACACGCAGGACACACAAATACACACACACATTAATAGCACGCTACGAACAATTAAATAACACAACATATCACACGCGCGCACGCACACAATGAATGAAAACATTCTGAAAGCTAACAGGATATTCCTTTCAATTTTTTAATTATGTAAACATAATGTAACAAAAACACATCTCGCCACGCTAAATATCTTTTGCTCTAAAGCTATTTTCTATTGATGATGCCTTTGGAACACACCTAGTGATAAAGTATTAAAGACCAATATAATTCTAAGCGGCTGTTTGTGTATCCAAATAACTGAATGATGTGGTTTATAGGTAATATACTTGTGTATGATTGAGTGGCAGAAGAGTTGGCAATTAAAAAGCTACTTGTTATCGCTTCTGCTAGCCTGAAAAGGAACTCTTGCACAATGAGCAACACACAACACTCACACACACCACTAACACTCAAACACGCACGATAAATCACATGCGCCGCACGCCTAACTCGTATCTGTCTGTTAACTTGTGTGTGTGCGTATTAGCAAACACATCAATAATTTCCTTCATAGAACACAAACTGTCCGGAGGATTGGGTTTAGCTATTATATCACACAATAATTAGCTCTCGGCGCAAATTTAATCACACTACATGTTCTGGAATAGGCAAGGATAATAGGTGCGAGTGTGAGTGAGTGAGTCAACGACCGTGCTGCGGAATATCATTATAATTTTGGGATGAATATGAACGTGATTTTTGGTAGCGGAATGGCAACAGGAATGAAATGACCAATTCTGAAACTGAAAAACAACAAAAAACATTAGTTCAACACAATGTATGAAAAGATTGGCCCCCGGTTAACTTGGAAGCGCATAGGACGAATACTTTGCTGCGAACTAGCGAACGGCTCTCCCTCATTAAGCGACGAAGAAACTAGCTCACGATCACGAACCCGCAGCGAACGAGAGGAAGATGTTTTACAACACAACAAGGGAGATTGTTTTAAAATAAAATAAAAGTCAGCCGCTTTTAGTGTTACTATTATTACAGTCACATATTTACGTATTATCGTAAAATAATTTGGCTCATATTTATTGGTATGGTTTTTTTCTTCTCTCATTTACGACACCACTAGAGGGAGTAGTGACGCGGTATATATCCTTAAATGAAAACTCCCGTCCTGTCTCACACTGTCACCACGGTCCTATACTCCGTCTTCTTCTTCTCGCCTCTTAGTCTCCCAGTCTCATAGCTATATCCTAAAATATCGTAGTAGTTCGTGGTGTAAATGAAAAACGTGAGAACATATAAAAAATGAAAACCTTACGATTTAGGACGTCGTCAAATTAAATGATAAAAAGAAAACTTATACGGTATTGGAAATGGAGAAAAGTGACCGACTCTCATCACCTGGTACAACACCCGAATGTAGAATATTGAAAGGGGTTAACACCCTTATCTTTGTTAAATATGGGCTGATTTTAATATTCTTAATCTCCTGATGCACTCTATTCTCTCTCCCACTTTCTGTCCTTCTTGTGCTTGATGAAGTAAACTACTTCTTCCGAATGAAAAACATTCGCCGGGAATAAGAAACTTCCGAAATCACTAGAAAGAGCTTGTTGCTTGCCCTTTTTATCAAAATAACTAGTTAAGATATGGCCAACAAACATGAAAGATTTTACATTTGTTCTACACATGTGCTCTTGTGTGCTTGCTCCCTGAATTGAACTTCCGTTTTTCTTTGTGTTTGTTAAAAACTGTATACACATACAGCAAAATAATATCTGACTCATATATCCTAATCTCGATCTCGAGCCTCCGTTAGAGCTTGTTTACTACCTCTATCATCACCAGTCTCCTCCTCGCCTTACTCTAATCGCTACACTTAAATGCTACTCTTTGATGCAATCGTGACCTTTTTATAGCAGATGGCAAATTAGGTTTAATTTGGTGTGTAGATTTTACAGCGCGCGCGCGCACGCACCATTTCATTAATCACTTACAAAAGACAAAGTGAGATCAATCTTTTGCTACTGACTTCTGTTGAGGGACACGCACACACACAGCGGAATTAGTATCCTTGTCGTTGTTTGGTGTGGAATTGATACAGACAAGTTTGTACAATTGTGATGATAGGCACCAATGAAAAGGGGAATTAAAAAAAAAGAGACTTGACAGAACACATCAACGATCCGTCGAGACGATTTCGTTGAGGTTAAAAAGACACACACGCGCCTATAGCACATTCTGACAGACATTTGTAAGTAAAACTTTAACTTTGCAAGGCTTAAGGTAGAGCTCCTGAGCATAATTTAAAGAAAAGAAGTAGAAAAAAATACTAGAAGACGATGAAAGTAAGTTGATTCGAATGAAACGCACACACGCATTACGTACATAAAGATTTTTCCTGCTTCCGAGGGTGGGGAAGAAGCGAATGGGAACGCAAAATGAAGGTAATTGTCAATCTTATATAAAACAAATGGCACACGGTTCCTGGCTTGTCCCCGTTCTGTCGTTCGCAGTTTGCTACTACTACTGCTACAGCGTAGTGTAGCCCCTACTGCATCTGGGCGGGAACATTCTTTAGTGCGTAGTCGAAGAAAAGATTTTTAAAGTTCTGGTACATCATCGTCTGCGTGCTGACCGGTTCAATCTCTTCCTGCTTCACCATGAGCGTATTGACCGAATACTTGTTGTCATCGGTACTGTCCGTTGTTCCGTTGCTACCGCCCCGTTTACCTTTGCCCTTCGTCGTAGCTGCCGCGGCTGCAGCAGCAGCAGCAGCAGCGGCCGCCATCGTTGCCAGCTCGCCGTCGCCATTACCCGCCTCTGCCGCCAGCTTTGCGACTTTAAGCTCTTCACCCTCGGTACCACTGCCCGATCCGCCACCGTTCGCACCGGATCCACCACTTCCCGGCTTCATCGGGCCCGGTTCCATCTGGATGCCGTGCTTGGAAAGCATGTGGCGCACCAGATGGTACTTGCGGCGGAATTTCGAATCGCAGTGATCACAGTGGAACCGTGGCGGTATGCCGATACATTCGTCGCGCATGTGCCGCTGCAAGTGTCGCTTGCGAAGGTAGCTTTTATCGCACACTGCACAGCGGAACCGCTGCATAGTTATGTCTAGAAAGTTGCTGTATAGGAGGCTAGTCATTTTATAATCTACATACCAACCCGCGCAAATAAAATGCAAGGAGCGGAGATCGATCAACGACGATCATGACCGGATGATGACACAAACGACACAGGACACGAACACGATGATGGTGATGGTTATTGTGTGTGTGTGTTAGTGATGATGGACGACGGATGACGATGAAGAACGTTCGTGTGGGTTCACACAAAACCACAAAACACCACGCAGAAACAATAATCAAATTGGTTTTTGGGTTTGTTTTGTAAATGATAACAGGTCGCGCGCGCGCACATAACCGGAAAAGAAAGGTACCGAAAGGAAAGAGAAGAAAAAAGGAAATGATACCAAAACGTTGTTGATGAAATGAGGAAATTAAACGAAAACACAAATGTATCGAGCAGTTGGCTTAATCTATATCTCTTTGACTACACGCGCTCCCTACCCTAACCTAACTACAGTAGTAGGAGCTGTCCAAGAACTATCTCTCTTTTGCTAACCTAGATTATAAATGAAAAACAAAAAATCCTAGTACAAATCTAAAACATTCCACATTGCAAAGAACTATTTTCAGAAAACGGTCCTCTCTCCGAGTTCATCAAACATAAAACTAAACAGAACCAAATCTAGCTCGGCTCCAACACATATAAATATACTAACAAAAACTAAACTAAAAACATAATAAACATAAATACGAAAACGAAACTAAACTAAATACACGCTATATTCCCTTCATGTGATACCGTCATGGCAACAGAGAGCACAGCACGGATTCTAAAACAAACGTTTCTCTCGCTGAAGACATTCATTTTTGAGCGAGAATACTCTTCTAGAGCAGCGGGACGATCTAATGCTGCATGTATCGTGCAAAAGTGTGACAAAACTATTGTTTTAACTACTTTTAATAAGATGAAACATAAAAATTTTAAAAATTAAACAAGGAAACATACAAAACTATTCGACCTTAACCTTCGGAGCACGGAAGAACGTAAAAACCCACGACGTTTGTTACGGAAAAAACCATTACGACGTGACGTGACGACCGGATACAAGAGAAAAGGACTAAAGAACGGGACAACAATATTCGGAAAACAGAAACTTGCGATGAAATATTATACATGTGTGTGTGTTGTTGTACTTGGCAGATACCCTCCTGACCTTTCGTCGTTGATAAAAAAAACAGTGCGAAAGACGGTCAGATTCATTCGTTACCAATAGTATCCTCGTTTTATTTAACTGCATTGTTTCGGTAACGTAATTTTCACACTCTGTAGCACAGCTGTTTATAAATATTTTCTGTTTAGTACCCCCCCCCCCCCCCTAGAGCTTAAATACAATCGCACTACAGCGACACAACGTTTGCTTACTTTCTCTACTCGGTGCCATTCTTCCTAGGGGGCGTCGTGACTTCTTCTTAAGCACTTAAGGAACAATTCAATTTAAAAACATAAATAAAAACTCTACAAGGTATGTGTGAAAAGCCTCATATTCCTTCCCGTAACAATTAACGCGCGCATGTCCTCCGCCTAGACATTCTTCTTGTGAATGCCGTGCTTTTGTTTGAGGTGAAGTTTAAGGTCATAGCGCCAAGAGCACGAAAAAGGACAATAATCACAGCGGAACCGTTTACCATTTGCCGCTGCACTAGTACTACTACTACTGCTAGCTGCCGAATGACTGCTGGACTGTAGCAAAAGACCAGACGCAACCGTTATCCTGCCAGTGCTAACAATGCGGGCCGAAGCACGCGATTCCCGCTCATGGCGTGGCAACCCTCCTCCAGCGGTCATCATTCCAGCAGCTCGGGTCGAAAATGACGATCGTCCCTGTGACTGTCGCCCCAACAAACTAAACTCATCACCCTTAACAGACAACGGCGAGGAGGTCAAACACTCGCGTCTCGCACTTGCTGCTACAGTGGACTTTCCAATGCTTGATGTGCCACTGCTTCCACCAGCACCACCATGGTTGGAAGGCATGACCACACGGATCTTTAAAGGATCAAGTACTCGATCACGACCCACTACTGCTGCTGCATTAGGGTATACACAATCGTGCCGCTGCTGCTTTGCAGACTGTCTGTCCGTGTGGCTCACAGTGAATCTATTACCACTACCACTACTACCATCAACAACCTCGGACGACAGCGAATGCTGTTGAAGCTGTTGTTGCTGTTGCCGTTGATGCTCCTGTTGTGCTAAGGACGGTGAAGTGGACAACGATAGCAACAGCGCCTCGGTCGGGGCCATTGCTATAGGAGGCTCGTCTGATAACGATGGATCGTGATGGCGGCTGTAGGCGGACAGCATCATGCCTGCAAGTGCATCTATCGGAGAGAAATCAAAAACAGTAAAAAAGAGACAACCCATAATGGGCCCGGCATGAGCAACGGAATTCACGCTTGTGTATCAACAGTAATGTTTTAAATGCTTCCGCACGGTACACAACATTTTGTTACAAGGTACAATCGTTATTGTTCGATCTCATTCTCTTTCTCTCTATCTCTCACTCGTGTGTTCATTTGTTTTAGGCACAATGTATCCTCTCTTTTCGTAAAGTACTAATTTATAAGCCGTTCAACAAAAACAAGGGGGCAGCATGGTGTAGTGAAACACAAAAGGATAACAAATTGTTCTAATAGAAATACAGACCACCCAGGCACTACCGTCCTTGTGAAAAACAAATTAGATAAACCCAAAAAATTAAAGAAATATATACCAACACAAGTGAGAGAACAGCGAGTGTGCAAATTATGAGAAAGAAGAAAGAAAAATTCACCACAACAATAAGGAAAAGAAAACAAAACATTAGGCAAATAACATTATCGAATCAAACCAAACATATTCATTGATTCGGTCGAAAGCCAACAGGTAGTAGGTAGTAGGGAGGGACACATATAGATGGGAAATAAGTTATCCAAAAATGATTTCCATTATTTGCCCCGCCTATCTGTTGCGCCCCCCCCGCAGGAAAAAAAAGGTGTGAATTGTTTGTGAGTGCTCGAAAATATTAAAAGATGCAAAACAATTACAGAGTATGTTTATAATATAAGCATTACCACCACGATTTAACTTTACAGTATGTAAAAACAAACCCTGTTTCCCTATTTCATGGTTACACATCATGTTTATCTTTGTACACACCACATACACAGGTATAATATTTCATCAGTTTCTCTATTGCCGCCCGTTCTTTAGTTTTCTATTTAAACCATGTTAAGGAGTTTCCTGGGGATTGATATAAATGAATATCGCGTACAAATGGATAGGCGCATTCAGCATTCGAGAGATACTGCTTTTCTCGAAGATTCCAACGAGTGACAGGCTACGGGAGAATCACGACCACTGTACTGTACACCAGGGCGAATCCACAAGGTTACTGCATAAGAAAGAAAGCGATCGTTTTAGTGTATCATTGGCTTTATTAGGCATTTGGTCATTACAAACTCAGGACGTTCTTTCTTGATACAAGTTTCTCGTCTCATCCATGTGTAACAACCAATCTCGAAGTACGAGCACATTAACAGCTAGAAGCGCATACCAAAGATGGAATGTAACCACTGTACAAATAACAATCTTATGTCGCAATTTATACGCACGAACATACGCCGCTCCTACACGCACAGTCATCATTCATCACCATTGCGAGGACTCAAAGGTGTAGGCTTATAGCCGTCCTCAAGCATTACAGAAGACGTGGCATCTGGCGCATTCGTCGCCACCGATGCTGTTGCCGTCGCAGCCGCCGCTGCTGCTGCTGCCGCAACAGCAGCAGCACAATGTAGCCTCGTGTTTGATATATGCGCCTTAAGGATGTCTTTTCGCGAGAAACGTTTCCCACATTTGAAGCAACCAAATTGCTTGGCCACGCCACATTCGTATTTCATGTGCCGCTCAAGCGTATACGACAGGGCATACGCGCGGGGACACCGTGGACATTTAAAGGCGGACGAGGATGCATTTGCCGATGATGCAGCAGTGGAAGCTGACCCATAGCTACCATTATCATCAACAGTTTCGCCACAGTTGCTGCTACCGCCACAGATGCTGCCGTCAGTGCTGTTTCCTGCACAGCTTGTTGAGTCGTCGCCGTTGCAGCAAGTTATCGAGGCAGCTGGTAATGAAGACGATGATGCAGAATGACCAATGGCACTACCGGGTGTGTCCGAAGCAGCAGCCACGGCTGCTGCAGCACGCAGCGTTGCATTAAGCAGTCGCCGCGTGCTAGTACGCGGACAAACATTACTAAGCCCACAGACATCGGGCGACATAAGGCAGGGAGTGGCGGCGGCATGCTTCATTGCTGCTGCTGCTGCAGACGACGTTGATTTCGCCATAGATGTGGCCATTTTCAGCGCTGAAAGTAGAAAACCATCGACACGGATTTCGCACAATCGATGCCCGGGGCGTGGAAAGAAGAGAAAATCGAACAAACGGAATGATGATACGCAGCTAATAGAAACGTAGAGTAAGAGCAGAAGAAATGGAAACAAATATCGAACAGACACAGTGTGTTGCGTATTTGGGCCCTCTCCGCAGATTCACAACTATGCAAAAGACCCTCGGCGAATTGGATGTAAATGATATTCAATTCTCACCGCATGAAAACTATGGCAAACCAAAAACAAGTTAGAGGACACACTAAACTAAAAGGAATCTCTTGAAAAATGTTAGCAAAAAGGAAGTGCAACACCACTTTGAGTTGGAATCGGACCGTGAGAAAATAAATCTTCTCTTGTGTTTTGGCTCCTGTGTGAAAATTACCAAACTATCTCTCTTCAACACCAAAACCTGATTTGTAATTTAAATCTACGCACATGTAGCATTGATGAGAATATGCAAACTCTTAACGAATACCTTTCTTTAGTTAACATGAAATATTGTGAAACATAAATTAAATCAGAAGAAATCTAAATGGTCAACTTTTTTGTACTCGACAAATTTTGTACGAAACATATGGGGGTGGTGACGGAGAAGCAAATAATTGTACCAAATAAAAGGAAAAGCTTTTAAGCTGCAAACTATACGCAAAAAGCATTTAAATCTTCAGCAAAACATAAAAACAAATAAAAATTTCGAAATGACAACAAAAAAACACATCTGTTTCAATGTGAACCACATATGGTACCGAAACAAGAAAACAATGAACTTATGTACGCGCGAGCGAGCGTTTAATGCTTCTGTGTTTAACCGGCATTTAAAAATGATAATATTTTTAATTGCATTTTGCATGTTTAATGAATGACAAAAAAAAACAAATCAAAAACCTTTTATGTGTGACAACTTTTAAGCGATAAACAATAGGACAGGCATTAAAGCGACAATAATTTTAAGAAATCGGACCGAAACATGTATGGAACGCGATCATACAATAAGGAAAGACCCACTGTCGAACAACATTTTTTTAACAATTCATTCCAATGTGCATGATTTGGGAGAAAAATCTAACTGTCGAACAAGAATTGTTATATTGAAACCTCATAATCTCATAATAATGTGATATTACCTTCCTAAATGATATGCGCTACCGAAGAAACACGCTTCAATTTCTTTTTTTGCAAATAAATATTCTGAATCATTTTATTGAAACTATCTTTTGATATTTTTGTTTTACGATATGAATATATTCCTAAACCCTATGACACAATGTGCTGTAGAATATTTAGAACACCAAAATAGCAATTATTGCGCATTGCAGACGTGAACCAAGCCAATCAAATATTTCCAGCATTTCCATTTGCGCTGTATCTTATTGAAAACTGTGCTTTTTGTGGAACGTTCTATCCACTTCTTCATAAAAGCGAACATTCGTAACTGGCACGGCGCATGGTACAATGGCCTAACACTGGCCCCCATTTGCATATTACTTGTAATCAACCCAACTGAAAGACCACGACGATAGGCTTAAGGTACTTGCATAACTACAATCAGATGCAAATTATCCTCATTTCAGCAACACCATAGGAGCTTCGTTACTAGCGCCGTCCTAGTAGTGGCACTAACACGCTAGTTAGCCTTTTTCTATATAATGATCAATAAATTAGGGTTTCACTCGCGAAATGCAGCAATCAGAGGAGTAGCATCGGTATTCTTAAATTACCAACACAACACACCCTACCCTCATTTCCTTGGCTAAGGATTTTCAAATAAAAGTGAACATTTTAAGACATCTTATTTATTATTGGGGCTAAATCGATACTATAATCCACGCACGCGCTTAACGAGGAGGCTGCTCTCCTACAAAAAAACACCACCATTAGGGTGAAACCAACCCTTTTTTTTTCTTTGCTACACGGACGCGCATATTTGCATACCTGATGACGTTAATTGAAACACAATTTACGACCAAATCAGGCATAATTTTCAAAACAAAAAGAAGCAAAAAAGCTTTCAATTACCACGGCGTCGTCCTCGTGCGTATTCCAATGAAAGTACCACATGTTGCGCGCGAATGGCACCAGTGCGCTAATGCGCGCATATATAAAACTACACAGCCTAGGCTGACCCCCGCGAATATTGCTAGAAATAATGAACACGCCTGAAAGGGGACAACAACAAAATCGCCCCTCTCGTATAGGCCCGGCCGGCCGTGTGTCACCCGCCAATTCAACAGCATTTCAATCTTAATAAATTTACCGCAAGAAATTGACATCTGCATAAGCACCGGACATAAATTAACGCGAATATATGGTACAAACGTTTTGTGCTCATTTTGTAATGCACACAGGTGAAGAAGCATCCTACAGCGCGTTTTAAAATAACACCTAATCGTGGACAAAATGCTGAAGCGATTTGATGATCATCGTGCGTGTATCATCATACAATATGAAGCATATCGCACAGCAAGACAAGTGTGTGCATTGTTGCTGTTGTACAAAAAAGGTCTATCTATTCACTGCAATCGGATTCACTCTAATCACGTTCGTTATGCCCGTTCGCTTTCTAACAATGCTCTGCTACCGTCAAAAAAACATGTGCCTTTACTAGCCACTGAACGAGGATCTAGGTGCGTTTATACCTCATGGGGGAATTCTCATTGTTTATATCTAACAGTTGCTATGTAGGATTTTCTTTATTATTTCACAGGACATAACCTGATACTCAGCAACATTTCAGTCTCAAAGCATTTTCCAACATAATATCAAAGAAGAAAATATTAAAAACACGCGCAATTGCAGGTCCTTTCGTAGGAGAAAGATGCCATACTAATATCCAAAGCTCCTAAAACAGATAACCCTCATATGCAACAGTTTCTTTGTTATTGTATTATCTGTAAGATCGATTCCTCATTTTTTTCATTTCATATTTTCCCTTCCTTTGCTTGTACAATTTGATGTTCCAAATATTCTACCAATATGTGTCATAGATATGCCCCATGCGTGATTTCTTCCATCATCATCATCAGCTTTTGAAGGGCCATCGTATATACTTACACATTTTATTCCTTTTTTTGTAATATTTGTTGTTTTAGTGTTGAACACTTTCAACAATATGTTCCATTCTTTCGGACCTAAATCGGAACGGAATCCACCAACGCCGTATATATCAAAAACAACAACGTCGATGATGTAGTACAACGATGATAATACCAAGATCGTATATAGCAAAACACATTCATTCATCCCGCACACACGCACACACACTAACAGACAACAACTTTTGCAAATCATTCCAATCGTTCGAGCAAAGAAGGTATTGTGGGGAGTAGGGAACAAACAATAACAATGTCCTGTCCGTAATATGTAAGATCGTGCTGTAAAAATTCCATTTTTGATGGTTTGAAGAAAAACTTCAATGAAAGCCAATCGGTCTTGAGTGTAATTTAAGAATCAAACAAATCATAATTATACTACGATCCCTTGATTGAGCTACGGCAACAGTACAGAAGGTACTGCGCTACTGTACAAACATTTTGGAGTGAATTTTATACGAAAAAAGGCAATATAACCCAAAAACTGGTTTGAAAAAAGCCGATCAAATAAGGAGGTCTTGTCATTAGCCTTTTGTCAAGTCAAAAGTGTATCGTTTTAATGGCGAATGGATGTCATCCTAAGATAGAACATACGATTCTAGTGTATAATGTTTGTGCTGCTGCTACGAATGAACGTATGCCCTCTCTTCTCCGTTTCCGGTTCGTACAGGTCAACAAGAATGACAGTTGATGATTTTAAAATGGTGAAGGATGTGAGAGGTCATGTAATGTGTGTTGAAAAGGGATTCGGGACATGGGGTAACATTCATTTAATATATGAATATCGTAAAACTATCTTAGCATAACAAATTTTCCCATGCAACGATACTATTGCATCAGGAAGAATACTTACCTGCCGGGGGTTCGCGCGCTACGTGCATAATACTTTTATTCTCATCAAACAGTCAACACACATGACTTTCATGTAATCTCCTTGCTTCGCGCAACCACAGCAATGGAATTAGAAGGTGTATCAAAAACCCACAAACACAGCAAAATAGAAAGCTGTGCGTCAAAATAGTACGGAGAGTAGTTTAAGAGGTCTATTCTGTTGATATATTGATATTATTTAAGCAAAAAGGATGACGAATCCAGGTACTACTGAGCTGATGTGAATTCAACACAGATTGAGATTGAAGAAAGTTTAAATGAAGACATCATCAAATCAAAGGTTTGTATTATAACGAAATGCAAATAAACGTCTTAAACACGTACTCTTCAGTATTATCGTTCCGTAATATTTCGGACACTGCTTTCAATTCCGCTTAAATCTTACCTTATACACCCTACTCCAACAATTCCACTGCGATCAACGCGCGCAAGGGGAAAGATGAGATTATATCGACGACACACAACAAAAAGCACCCTTTTACCTCACTGCAAATCGGGTTTTATTCCGATTTACAGCTACAAAACCTTAACCACAGGAGATGAATGTCGTTGCAGCAGCAGCCGCATTTGCTGGAAGTTTCATGCACGGCGCCGACGTTTACTGATGATGTGATCGATGCAGTCGGGAGAGTTGAATGACCGACTGAAAATCCAACTCCATTTTCACCTTCAAAACAGACACTCCACAAACAGGCACAGGTACAAGGAGAGCCACTAACACCACTGAACAACATACCATAGGCACTCAATAAACAAAACATCACACACAGGAAACACACTTGGCAGATATACACACAGAGACACTTTCTTTGTAACACAAAACTGCACTTGCAATTTATTGACAGAACGGCTCTCCACCGCTTCACACCGCGCGTTACCCACTTCCCCGGGACAAGTGGGACAGCAGCATAAACGGGCCCCGCGAGAGTATCCACAAATGAGATATAAATTCATTTGCATGATGATTTTGGCAGAACACAAAACGAAACCCTCAACGGAGGGGAGTACTCACCCGGACGGTCTCTTGACAACAAAAGCAAAGTTTGAGCGCGCGCGCACGATCGCGGAATTTAATGATCGACAACCGCGAACCGGTAAGTGATAAATGTATTCGCGAGAACAAAAAAAAACGAGCTACACGACAACACGACGATACGAGATACACGTTAATTTGACGGTACAGGAATAAGAACCGGTTACTGGGAAATGTATGGATCCCAGCCGCATTCGCAAAGATCGGATGACCGGATTTGGGTTTTACAATTTGACAGATTTGACAGAACATGCACGCCAGAGCGCGAGCATTACTACCACCACTACACAACCTACACACGACGACGAATGGACGACAATGGGAAACAATGCAGAACACACGAACGAACGAACGAGCGAATGGCAGACAACAGGAGGAAACGTATCCGACGCTTGTAAGATCCCTCTTAAAATTAAATGCTACGGGAGAACTAAATGCTAACACTCTTCCTCTGTCCCATATACATTTTAATCGCACTCGCACACGTTAGCGACAGCACACATCAATATGGGTACCACCTCACAGAGATTGACCTTTTTAATGCTGTCGCGCGATGCCCTTCCTTCTCCTACCAAGCATGCGGCGAAGAAGAGGTGAGAACTATTTGATAAATTTGGTAATATGTTGACCCCGCCATCATCAATTGCAATAGGGAGAATCAACACTACCACCAGCAACAAAGGGCAAACTGTCATACAAACACATTAGTGCGCACTCCGTATGGGTTTGCAGCAACCTTTTTTCCCGAAATGACTCCAAAGTCACCTTTAGGAAGGAAAACCATCGCGTAGGAGGAGAGTTTTAAGTTTTTTTCCTCCATAACAAAGCCGAAAACGGTTGCTTTTTAGAGTAATCGGGCAACGTTCGACAACTATGAAGAGTTTTACATTGTTGCAAGGAAAGAAGCGCCCCCATATTGTGTTTTCTTCTAATAAAAAAAAATACAAGCCACATTACGAGATTGATGGAGGATAGTTAGAAGAATACAAAAGAATAGTTTAGGTATTCGAAAGGGAAAAACAGAACATAACATTTGCTTTGTTTTAGATAATTTTATGAATATAGGAGGCGCGCAGTGGAAATGAAGAGAGAGGCATTGTTGTGCGGTGTGTAATAATGAAAACTGCGAAAAGGATTATGTTCGAACATAACTTTAACCAACACAAATAATTGTGAATCCCTTCCTTGTTTTTGTTTTTGTGCAATTATAAAAAGAAAACTAATAAACATAAAACAAGATTTCAAATAACAAACCAAAGCATGCAATAACCTTTTTTAAAATAAAATAAAAACGAAACTACTACAAATGTGTGTTTTGCCATGAAAAGTAAAACAAAGATTAACAAAAAAAAAACTACAGCAGTGCTAAAAATACTCAACTACTAGAACTGTGAGCGAAACATGTCACTGTTAATTTAAAGTAAAGGAAGCGTAAACACAGCAGTAAATCGACGACAAAAGAAGGTAGAGGAATATAGAACGATAGAACGTTTCGGGAACGAGATGTCGTAAAATGTGTTCTTTTGCACAGCAAAACAACACTAAATCAATCCTTCCCCTACAAGCAATCGATGTTATTTTCGGTTTAATCGATTATGCGAGACAAATGCAACGCACAATCATCTCTCGCTGCAGTTTCCCTTTCGGACGAGTATGAAGGGACTAGCATGAAAAATCCAAAAATGATCACATCTCAGAAAGATTCCAAAGATTTGTGCAAAACAATCGTATAAAATGCAAAACACGCGCGCGCTCGTACATACCGCATTATTCTCTCTCTCCTTCACCCATACTCAAACTTCTTCTATTGATAGGTCTCTTCTGACCGGTGAGCAAAGATCCTACTACTATCCTTATGAAAGAAAACACTACACTAAAAAAAAGGCGACTGACATCCGAATGGCAACAAAATGAGCGACGACAAACCATCAGTGTTTCTATGCTTCAACGCAAATTCATCTCAACTCGCAATCACCACCACCATATATATAAAGCACGCGCGCATAACGAATACGACACAAATTCGCATCAGCAACAAAGGGGCCGCCGCCCCGAAACCAAAACATTTACGATTCACCTCTAAATTTACCAAACGATCACACAATTGAATTTAGTAAAGCCCCATTCACCATTATATCACGCGCGCCCACCTCTTTGGATGAAAAGCTTTGCTAGCAACGGTTGTTTAAGGTTTGTGTCTTAGAAACAGAGTAAGCGCCATACACAGATTAAATTAAACTAAAGAAAGCTATTAAATGTGATAAACAATAAATCAATACGAAAAAGAAGGATGGAGGTGTGCTTTTTTTTGTGTGTGATAGGGTGCAACAAAAAGGATTTAGGAAGGGTTGATGAAAAGGTGCGGGGTGGTGAATAGAAAAAAAAACTACACTAACGGAAAGCATATTTCGACAACATGGTGTAATAACAGGATGTGGACGATGATGTAGGAGGATAGTGAACCGTACAAAGGAGAGAGAGAGAGAGTGAGAAAGAGAGGAAGGAAGGTATAAGAAGATCCTGAACAAAACAAAAGGTATTCTTGTACAACTAATGCATTTTAAACAAAACTTAAGTTTACCAATATTTCATGTGAACAACAATAAATTTCTAGTTATAACTGTGCTACGCATAACGCATATTTGCAAACCGCGAACGAGATAAAAGAGGGGATCAGTAACACAACACTACACAACCACCAAAATAGATAATACAAAACGTTCTATTACAAAATTAGTAATAAGTAAGAAGAAGAAAAAAAAACAAAATGAGATGTACACAATACGCAACGCAAAACGCGAAGAGATGTAAGAAGAGTTACTTAATTTTACGGTTCGAAAAAGAACAGATTTCGTTTTAGTTGTAAAAAATAGAAAAAAAACATTCATTAAAATCTACGGATTATGAGAGCTTTTTGGTTTCATTAGGACGACAACCATATAAGGTAATAGCAAGAGAATCATCAGCTTAGCATGTGTGTGTGTGTAATGATAGGCCAAATTCGTAACTGTCCCGGGTGTGCCATTACTCCCCATTATACATATATTTTCCCTCAACAGCAACAAGTGAAAATCGAAAATAAACTGTACCAGGTTAAAATATTACAGCAATTAATAATCTCTCTATTATGTGTCTATTAATCTTCAGGAAAATTCTAAATTTGGGACACATTTGTACGTGATCCTATCCTTCAGCAAGAGAGGATTGGATCGTAGCACAAAAGCCATTAAAATACGTTTATACATGACAGCAGCAGCTCTATCAGCTTGTTTCTCTGCGTCCCAACCCTACATTCTTTGTGCGACAACAAGCCAAACGGGAACGGAAACATCCTGAAAAGGAAACGTAGCGCTATACAGCACAACACACACCTTTTTCTTGTACAGTCTCTGAGTGTTGAGACGGTGGTGCAGCAATAAGAAAATGCATCGAAAACGAAGGCAAAATACGGTTACCAATGTATTGCTAGCAACACAGATCAGCGTAAGGAGACATACAGAAGGACATAACACACCATATTTTGCACAACTCTTAACCCTCAAGAAATACACTGAACCTGAGATGATGCTCGTCAAACGGTCTCCGTACACCGTGTGTACTACCCCAACCCCCAACTCGCAAGCAACCTCTGTGTGGCGCAATAACAATAAATAAGCATTGCACAAAAAAGAACAGTGCGTTGTTGTAGTGTGGCGGCCACAACAACAAAAACTATAACCACCCCCCCAGAAAAGGAGGGTTCCTCTTTTTCCTTTACAGTGCATCTCATTCCCGAGTGCCCAAGACCATCATTGTGAGTTTTGTTGATGCTGATGATCGGATGAATTCTCAAAACTCACCACACACACTTTTAGCGCGTACTGCGCGAGAGAATACAATGACGATGGCCATCATCGCGCGCCCGCGGGACGTGTATGGATTTACAATAAGAATGGCAAACAGCTTCAAGGCAATGAAACCTACAAGCCAGCTCCTGCCCCACTGCACCACAACTGCAACCGTGTAAATGTCATTCGACAGAGCAAGCACAAAACACACGATGGAAAATGTGAAGAGGACATATTAGCGGGCACCAGGCTAGCTGCCCCTCTATAATACGCCTCATTCTCAATCCGGACCGGCATTGCATTGCACGCGTGTGATGTTTTACTCCTTTCGCCCACGCGCGTTGGTCAAATCGAGGAGCCATAAATACGGTGCACAAAGAGTGCGCGCGACGATGTGGCATGGTGGTGTGATGAGCTACAAATAAAACAACACCACCACACACAATCCACATGTTTTAGAGCTTCTCTACGGTTCTCCTCCGTGTCCAAAAATGACTGGAACGAGAGAGGGAAGGGATGTGCGTTTGTGAAGAAGCGGGCGGGTAGGTAACGCGCGATTTTTTTTCTGGTGTGTATCATTGCAGCGGTGCAATAATGCAACGTGCTGTATTTTTATGGATTTTTGAGCAAGTGTGCGCGCGTGTGTGTGTATTATGACTTTAACTTAACTTTGGCGAAGGTTATTAACACCGATCATTTATTTCTTCCCCATCGTTCGTGTGCGACCTCCTGTGATCGTCTCCTGACACGCACGCACTGCTTCATCTCCTGTCCTTCTTACTTCCATCCAATCCGATGCAATTAATATCCTACTATTTTGTCTCATTTTTACTACCTCCGAACGTACACCACATCCATTTTTTTTAGCATATTCTTATAAAACTGCACAAAGCGTATAAGTGTATACGCCTACATGTATGCAATCAATGGCACAATGAATTATAGTATAAGTATTTAATTATAGTATTATAGTAGAATAGAACGAATCGAGAGAATGAGAATAGAATAAACAGTAGCAACTGAACCCCCGGCGTGACAATACCTATATATCGAGAAAGCGTAATCGTTAAGAAAAACCCTTTCTAAGGTGAGATGAAAACAGATATACACCTTCGTGTACTACACCAACAAAATCCGCCACCTTATTGCCCAATGCCGAGGGGAATTCTTTCTCTGTATTTCGAACAAGGCCATGTCTTGGTGGCCATCGCAAGTAGCACAACTGCATTGCACAGATGAAAAATCCGTGGGTGGACATTAAACACGGACATTACGCGACTTGCAGCAAGCAAAAACATACAACATGCACAGCACACAGACTACACGTCTTTTAAAGAGCGCGAGCTGAGAAAGAAAAAAAAACCATCACCGATGTTCTTCTTTGTGCAGCGACGATGACGCACATCATCATCAGCAGCAGCAGCAGAGCTACCACCCTTAGCATCAATTCAAAGTGCCCACCACCCACCCTCACACAAGGCAGGGTCCGATCTCTCCCAACATGGAAAACGACCCTAAAGCCGATTTCACCGCACCGTGCAAAAGGAACTCATCACAACAGGGAGGCGAGCGAAGATCATTGCCATAAAAAACGTACATTTTCTTCTCGTGCGGTACACACACCACGCCGGTACCTAACCTATACGACATTTACATTCGACTGTCACTTGTTGCTTGTTGGAGCGATGTGCACCACACCACTGTGTTTTCGCTTTGATAGAGACATGGCGCCAATTGGCAGGTAACACACCTTATTTTCATAATGACAACAACTAGGCTCTTGCAGCTTGAAGCACAATAAATTAAAGCTCCTACCCATTACACCATCCTTACACGCACGCACTACACCCCACATTTTTGTTTAACCACGGGCCCACACACATTATTGCACAGCGCTGGCTGCTAATGAGTTTCTCTTGCTTACTACTTATATTTATAGTTTAGTTAACTTTAGCACACATACACACACATGACAAAGTTGCGTGTAGCTTTGGAGAGCGGGACGGGAATATGTGTTCCAGTATTAATTGTTGGAAAGGATTAATGTTTTTTGCATAAATCTATATTTTTTTTGTTGTTCAATGGTAAAGCAATGAGGTGTGGTAAAGAAGATAATCAAAACTAATATTAATTCTAAGGGGGGG
>LULA01012281.1:0-79761 GCA_002091835.1 Anopheles maculatus
GAAATGGTACTCTCGGCGCTCTGCAAGTTTCGACCCGTCTGTACTACAATAAACTTTTGATATACTACAAATGGGCTCATTTTGGCCACACTAACATGAGTTGCAAGGTAGCTTAATCCTGCGCGAGCTGCGGTAAGCCTGCCCACGGAGACTGTATTGTCGCTCCCGTATTTATGAACTGCAAAGGACCTCACAACGCTTTCTCCCTTTCCTGTTTTCGCTACAAAAGTGAAGAAGTTATAGCAATACGGGCCTGGCCGTATGGGTTTTACATGAATAATAAGTATAAGTTTTGTAAAATCTGTGAAACGGATTGTTAATAAACTACCAATAATTAACACTGTAAAAGCATACATCAAATGTTTTAAACGTAGTTCAAATCCACACATCCTGCTCCTCAATGGTATCCTTTCATCGCCTGCAATAGTTTTCTGTTGAATTCCGGGTCATTCCGGAATTCATGGCAATGAGAAAGTCGAATCACAGAACCATCAAATGTTTTAAACGTAGTTCAAATCCACACATCCTGCTCCTCAATGGTATCCTTTCATCGCCTGCAATAGTTTTCTGTTGAATTCCGGGTCATTCCGGAATTCATGGCAATGAGAAAGTCGAATCACAGAACTCCCTTTTCGCCGAGGATGTCATCCGCTTGACAAATTCAATAGTTGCCCAACATTGGAACTCCACCTGGAACAATCTAGATCTCTCCACGAAACTCCGCGACATGGGATGATCCCGATTCCAACATGAATCGCCTACGCATCGGACACATTCCTATCTCATCGAAAAATCCAGTCCATTCTTTCACCCGATAAGCAGAACCGACTCATCCGATTTTTACGCATAAGCAACTTCTATAGATAAATTTAAAGTTTACCTCAACCATACTCGCAATAGTTGAAAATAATCGTCTAGCCACATTTGCAACAGTTGTTAAATCACATCACATCATCATCCTTCACGATTTTATGGGCGCATACGATAGCGTAGCCAAAGTAAAACTATACGACGCAATGAGCTAATTTGAAATCCAGGTCAAGCTTATAATGACCAACATCATATGCCAGGTGCAGGTGGAAACGAAACACATAGGATCCTTTGCTATCAAGGACCTGCGCCAGGAAGAGGTTACCTATCTGGAAGGACAGTACAGTAGCCGCTACAACGACGAGCTCTACGAGCTAGCCGATGACCTCACCATCGCGCAGGGAATCATAATCCCCCGGGTTCGGTAGTCATGTCATGTCATGAGAATGGCATCGGAAAACTCAGCCCTTTTGGGCCATGCACTTGGGCAGAGGAGGCGTGATAGGCCCGAATTGATATGAAGTAGTCGAGGATTGTTGCAGCAAGCGAAGACCGCGAAGCAGTTGCAGTGCCTGATAAGTAAGTAAGTGAGTAAGTACAGCAAGAAAATAGTACCTAACATTGTGGAATATACCTTTAAAACAAGCACAATGTAGTGAGCCCTTCTCCTACAATGATAATTTAGCTCTTCGCGTGTTGTTCAATACTGGCGAATTTCCATTTGCACGCATTCTAAGTATTGCAGGAAAGTAATTTGAGGTTAAGGTTTACGTGTTTTTTAAAGTAATTTCGATGATAAGGGCGCCACAACCGTAATCACAAAATTAACAAATACGGGAAACTTTTTCGAATTGCATGAACATTCAATGCGTAAATGAGAAAATGACAGATATTTGACATTGGTCTGTCTCGGGCAGATCTCGGCATTTGCTTTGTATGTGTAGATGCCAGTTAACTTCTCGTATCAAAACAAAACACGCAAGATGACGGTCTGTGTCAGAGCATCGTTTCTTGTTGTGCATTGAAATGGTTATCACTCTTTGATTATTTTCGTCATCGATTCGTGTTCTCAGCGACTGTACTACACACACAAAATACGAAACTACTATTCATAAAGGCAGTGATCGGAATTTGGGAAACAACAGCAAAGGGCTCAAGCATGGATTGTGTACGATCACTATGGAGTTACGCCTCCAGATGTTTTTCCTGCCAAGAAGATTCTTCCTCGCAGGTAAGTGCGTCTACGCTGCGTATCGTTTAAGCGGTTATGAAGTGCTGCTTGATTGTTTCTCGATGCTGATCGATGCATTCTAATTTTGTCTTAGGGTAATGAACCTAGCGAACGTACCCATCTGCTTGCCGATCCGGTCAGCAACAGTCCTGCGGTGCGTCGAGACAATGACACATTCACGCAGGAGTATCCCAATTCAGTGCCCAAAAAAGATGAACAGTCAGCGCTGGCGAAAATTTTACAAGAAACATCTGAGTACGATATTAAACTAGTACCGTGATTAGCTATATGCTGTGCTCAACTGCTCTGCGTATGTTTTGTTTTGTAGGAATATTATAGATGTGGCAGCAATGGATACGCAAAAGCTGGAAGCCAGTGAATACAACGACCGCATCAAACTGTATACACAGCGTCTTCAACAGCAGTGGAGCAACGTCAGCCACCCAAATCAGGCAGATAACGCAAGTCTGCTGAAAGATATACCCAACCCAGAGCCGGTGTTGGGTTCCGTACCGATAGCTGCCGATGATCTGGCGATGGTATGTAGAAGCCGATACCGTGAGAATGTTTTCACTAACGGGCAATTATGATTACTGTTTTCAGATCAAAAGCATGGTACAAAAGGCAAATGTGGCTGTATCGGAGATTAAGGTGATTCACACGGAAAATCTTGTCGTGCCTTTCCGAATTCCATAATATTACGCCGTTAAACGGAGCTTGTAAAATATTGTTTCACGAACCACTGTGTTGGTCTACGGACTTTTTTTTTTGTTGTTGTTGCGCATAATGATGCTCGCGCTAGTTTCGTCTCCTCATTCGATAGCGAAAAACTGTCGGTTGCAATGCATATAATATGTACGTAAAGGGCATATGTAGAGAGATTGATATTTTTTTTCAGATTCAGCGTAATGCTAAAGTTGCTCGCTCGTGATTGTAGCAGAAGGCTTAAGTATAACTTTTAATCAATTTTTTTTTGTAAGCGAGGCATGAAAAAAAGTGTACATTGAAAAATGAAACATAAAAAAGCAAGAGATAAGCATTAAATCGAAGCGAGCTTGCTGTACTTGAAGCTTTCGAATTGATATGTAAGAAATAAAAAAGTGCTAAGGAATGTGTACTACAGAGAAGTTCGTAGTTTCTTTTAATCACGGCAAACACATAATCAATTTCCATTTAATGATGGTGTTCACAAGCCGTTTTAATGAGCATGCATCCGTGGAGCGTTTTTATTGCTCTAAATTCTAATCGGTAATATTCTTCATTCTCGCAGTAATCTCACTTAAAGTGTTAAATGTTTGTTTGCTGGGCCAGAAAGCAAGCTATTTAATATCCGTAATTTGAAATTGCTATTCAAGTGAACAAATTAGTTAAAAGTACAGAAAAACTGGTGTTGCTAAAATATGAAAAAAAATGATTATCTGGCAACCCTGTTACAAGCCCCTGCTTAATGTTACGACTTTGGTGCAGTTTGACAGGTGTGGTTATGTTCAGCAGAAAATATCCGCAGCTTGGGTGACCCATAGAAATGTACCTAGATGGTTGAAATTGAAATAGATTTGTTTGGCAGACTCGTAAAACACACCTTTTGTTTTGAATAACCAATCGATGTGGGAATAGGTCTGATAGCTACTGATCCAATAGTGGAAACGCCACACCATCTGCAGGGCGCACATCTGAAGTTGCTTGAAATTCGTGTTGGGATCGTTTCGACCCAAAGCCAGTGCAATAGTGTTAGTGAGGGCTGTGTGAGAACGAAAATTGTACAGTATTTGGTGTTTGCGTTGCTCGTTTTGTAAACAAACCGAACGGTCGATCGCTATTTTCGTGTACAGAATAATGACGGACAAAGGGTTGTTGAAACGAATTTCATTATCCTCGAAAAGTCGGGCCAGTTTCCCTTCCGGTGGGGGACATGTATCGGCAGGATCATCATCATCGTCAGCTGTTCCTGGCAATGTCGGTGTCGCTGGTCCAGGTTGCAGTAAGCTGCCACCGGTAAAACCGTCCCTGGTAACCAGCATCCCATCGCCCAGTTCTCCGGATCAGTCCGTACTATTTCCACACATTAAAACTTTGGACAACACGAAGGTGTTGCCAAAGTATACAGCAGGTAGGTGTTGTAGCATGCAAGCTGTTAAACACGTAAATGCGTCGATTATGTATGCTTACCAGCGATTTCTTTCCCTCTTTTTCCCAGCACTGGCCAATACCACGGAAGAGTTGATACCGGCTGAAGATTTGGATACAATTCAGCTAGAACTGGAGCTGCTCTTGTCGACGGTTGCGTTGCGATCGCGGGTGTTAAAAGCGGAGCTGGAAACGATTGACAAAGCAGACGAACGGCGCGAACGCAAAGGAAAGCATTTGGAGCGAGCACCTTCATCGCCGGGTAAGCGGAAGCGCATAGAGGAGAAACAGAAATTGCGCGAAAGCGCCGGCAAGTTGTTTGGTCACCAGATGAAGCTTTCGAAAATGAAACATTCATCGTCACTGGTGCCACCATCACCGGCACCGTCGCAAAATACGGACGACAGCATGGATGCGGTTCCTTTCCTGCCACAGAACCACCATCTACAACACTTAAGCGGTAGCGAGAGTACGAAACCGATCGTACCTAAAAACGATACGCCAAACAAATTTTGGCTCTCGGTCGAACCGTACTGTATGCCAATCTCACACGAAGATTTAAAGCTACTGGACGATCTGTTGGAGGAATATTCCGGACCATTGATTCCGCCCATACCAGAGTTGGGGCCGCATTACAGTACGCAATGGGCAGCGGACGATATAAAAGAGGAACAGGATGGTGTGGCAAATTCCGTTGGATCGAAATCGAAGTCCAAAACCCTGACCAATGGTGATGTTAGCAAAAAGGAAAAGATCATGTAAGTTTATATCTGCTTTCCGTTGCGGATGTCAGTCTATTTCTATTCAATGTGTACCATTAACGGTAATGTTTTATCGCACTCCACTTGCCAGGGGAGAAGGAATCACTGGTCCGCTGACGCAACGGCTTGTATCGGCACTGATGGAAGAGAACTTGCATCCAGACTGTAGCAGCAACGAGAACAGCAACAGCAGCTCCGATGTCACACACAGCAATCATGCGCGCAGTGCCGTTTCTTTGCTTAAAAATGGAATCAGCATCGAGCGGAGGCTTCGCCGGGAGCTTATCGAGCAGGGCATTCTCGATGCGGACGATATGCCGAAAAGCCAGCAGGACGATGAAATACTTTCCGAAATCAATCGCGTTCGCACGGAGCTGGCAGTTATAGCGGAATACAATTCGAACGAAATTCGCAAACTACAGTCTATGGCAAAAGACGAAATGAAGCGGATTGAGGTTAAGCGAAAGCTGGATCGGGTTGATCAGGAGGTAAGGTATTTGCAACAGGAAGCTGCTTCTTTAGCTCCTTGCTTACGGTACCTCGTTGGGTCGTTTTGTTTTGTTGTTGTTACCATTTCAGATAATGGACACATATCAAAAGGTGATTGCGGCGCGACTTAAGCGTCGACAGTTGACCAAACAGGAACGAGATGAAGTGTATCGGCTAACCGAGGAACAGAAGCGTCTATCGGATCAGTTGGAGCTGATGCCTGTGCATGGGCCATTTGGAAGAACTACCAATTAATGCAAGGAGCTTTATGTGCGTGTGTGTTTTTGCGCTTCACAACCCGTGTATGCTTCGTAATTATGATGCATTATCGAAGGTAATTTATTTAATTTTCTTTATAAAATCGATATATTAGAGCACCTGTATGTATCTTGTGTTGTGCAGTAAGATGACAAAGGCGTATTGTTTTAGGAAGCTGGTATGTTTTAATTAAAATTTCAATGAAACAGAGTAAATGTTTTTCAGGAAGGGTTCACTTGCTTCTTTACGGAAAAATCAATTCCTCATTAGTAGAATGTCTGTGCAAGTGACATATGTTGGGGAAGATTAGATGGAAGCAGGTCCACTCGTATAACCTCTATAGTCATGTTAGATTGGTCATTGACATTGATCGACATCAAATTCCAGTTGCAAGTAGATGGAACATCGGTAAGCACCTTTGCGAAACCCTAAGGATTGCGCTAGGACGATGGGATTGCCAGTCTCCGTTCCAAATTAACATTAGAGCTGAGATTCGGATGTGATAACTTCCTGCTGTTACACAATAAGGATATTTATCCCAGCAATATACTTGTCGAGACGGACGAGTTTATAATGTTTTCATTAAGCATACTGGCGCAGTTCTGTTGCAGTGAACCCATTTCGACTCTACATACTAACTGTACTATTTGTACATATTGAAATGTTTTAGCCGTTACAATAGACAGAGAATGCGTGGAGGTGCTGACGCTCAACCAAGAACAATTCAAGAATTTCTGAAACAAGTCAAAGTTCAAGTCAATTTGTGGTCCCGGATAAACTACAAACAATATTGTTCGGGCAATTTATTTTTGCCATGATGTGATATACCATATCTTCTTCTTCTTTGCTGGGCTGCTCCTACGGAGCACGTCTAGCAGACAGGGCCTGGCTTGCAATTCGTTTCCAGGAAACTCGGTCCATGGCTGCATTCCTCCACCCCCGGCTGCATTGTCGGAGTCTTCTGGATCTCAGGATTTTGTGGAGTAGTAGGCACGATTCCCCTGAACAATGCGCCTTCGGATTTCGCTGCTGACGTTGTTATCCGAAGTTACGATCGTGCCAAGGTAGCAGAACTCCTCTACTACCTCGAGATCGTGGCCGTCAACTAATACTCTGCTTCCGAGTCGTGCTCTATCACGGTCAGAACCTCCGTTAAGCAGGTACTTTGTCTTCGTCGCATTGATCCTCAATCCAATCCTATCGGCCTCGCGTTTCAGTCGGGTGTACGCTTCGCACACCGCCGCAGATGTTCGTTGATGATGTCGATGTCATCCGCGAAGCCAAGGAATTGGAGAGACCGGGTGAAAATCGGATGTCGAAGCCCGCGCTTCGCATGACACCTTCCAGAGCGATGTTGAACAGCAAACAGGAGAGTCCGTCCGCTTGCCTCAGTCCCCTGTGAGATTCGAACGATTCCGACGCCGGTCTTCACACGGCAGGACCGGGGTTCAAGTCTCATCTGGGCCGTTCCCCCATAGTGAGGATTGACTAACCAACTATGCGGTATCAATTAGTCTCGTAAGCCAGAAATGGCAGTCATGACCTTAAGAGGTCGTTAGGCCAAGAAAGAAGAAGAAGAAGAAGAAGAAGTATATTTCTTTAAACGATTGCTTTTTGTTAACGCATTCTTTGCTTCTTGTGTGTTGCTGGTTTTGGCGCGCCACACTGAAAACCAAAGATCAGGGTTGTATCCAATGCTATCCACTTGTAACATTCAAAATCGCTCAATATGACGATTCTTCAAAAGAACGATTCAACGACGGTTAGAATGAGCATAATTCAAAAACCTTTCGCAATATGTATGTTCAATATCTTCTAAATAGCATCTTACTTGAATTTCAATCTGAAATACTTGAGAACAATGATATGGAGTGTATCATTTATTACTCTACAAGACATTCGTGTGGATTTTTCTTATTACTCCTTCATGGTTTTGTGGCACACTGGTTTTGTGATTTCGGCGACGGTTTTTATTTGCAAAATAGTCTTGATCTTTTTAATTTTGCAGCATAGTTCTCTCTAGGGCGATCTTTCGACGGTCAGCTGTGCCCTTAGTCATCTCTGGTGTAAAACAAAATGTTTCTATTTTTTAGTTGTTTCTGGTCCTTAATAATCAGTTAATACTCCGTTTTATGGGGCAAGATCCTCTGATAGATGTTAGCTGAAAAACTCTATTATCTAAGGTGTCGTCAGCGACCCATTTTAAGTGATTATCTCATGGGCAGCTTCATCCCTGACAAGGACGGCGAGTTTTACATTCTAATGATAACAATGTCCATCTTATCCGGGATGTTCCCTACTGTTTGTTGTCCCCTAGTTCCAAAACTTACAGTGATAAAGGCCATCATGATGCTTTTGGAGATTCATACAGCACTGTAGGGAGGTCGGAATTTGGGTCCCCGATTACACGTTTCGACCTTTTTTTTAGTACTTGAAGGATGTTGTAAAGTTTTAGGATGTTGTCGCCAGGATGTGCAGCACTGTTTTCAATATATTCACTTATATATAAAACACAATGGAGATGAAATCTTCAGTTGCAATTCCTCGACTGTGCTGCCCCGTTCCAATTCAACTGATAATACAAGAATGTAATTTGTTTATCTCTTTTGTTTCGCAATCTATTATTTTAATGGCAGTTATCATCAAATAAGGTAAAATTGTATTAATTTTAACACTTATAATGCAACTCTAGAACACAACTTTGTAGAAGACTGTAAATTAATTAGGATTTATTAGCAATTAATGGTGGTACTCTTGGATGAAATTGACAAAGTTTAACTTTGTTTTAAAACATCCGATTGAGATTTCATATCGAACGCACTTATTATCACATTCACTACGACACTGATCACGGTAAAAGCGATGAGCACATTGTTAACGATATCGGATCGTTTCTGCTCCTCAACCTTATTGATGTCGAAAACAACCGCCAGTACGATGATGAGAAGTGCTTGAAATATCTGTTGATGGAACGAGACACTGTACGAACGCTTCATGACACTGTACGAATGTGTAGCATTTGTCTTACCTGTAATGAAATCGACACAATGATCAGAACGAGCAGAAAGTGATAAAACTGATGCGTTTCTCCAACGGTCAGAATGTACTTCAGTTGCGATGCATTGGCCGTGAGTAGTGCCAGATCGAGCATGCCTTGTGCTATCGATTTACGAGTGGCATAGCTGTTCAGATTCAGACCCTTGATACTTTGAAACTGAAACGGAAGTAAATGGAGGCAGATTAGATTTTGGTCAGCAGAAGCTTCACTAGCTCTGCATCAAACACTTACTATATCCTTCGCCGATATGTCCGGGTTATCTGCAGCAGTTTCTCGGTCCTTTGAAGATTGCTCACCTTGCTTATAGTTTGCCATGGCTTTACTATCGGTAGCGTCTAGCGCGTTAATTGTTCAATCGTAAACTGACGGCACGCGTCCACGTGAAATTCTCTCAATAGCCATTTTAATGCAATCTTATCTCTGCACGATAATGTCACGCGTCCACAAGATGATGTTTTTGAGAACAACTAAAAAAATGATTGTCTGATAGCCTATATACACTTGACGCGCACAATCATTGGCTGCCCTGAAAGAACTTGTACAATGTTTGGATTTTTCGTACACACCGTTTTCTCCGTTATCTATCGGTTACTACTGATAAACGTCACAAAGCTCATTGAGCACATTGAGGACACTTTAATTTACGGCTCCGTTGTAGGTCAAAACCATGGCGAAACGGTTCATTTGAAATGGTTGACAATTAAAAGTTTGGTGCGTTCGAAGCCGGTACGCTAGGGCCATACGCCGACAAACTTCACGGGCAACGGCGAGTAGGTTTTATTCCAAACTAATGGGGATGTTGTGGTTGTCACAAGGGAAAAAATGCGCATGCCCGCCGACAGACGAATCTTTTCGAGAGCTCGCGCGTCGGTTCGTTGGTACATTGTTGTTTTTCCCAAATTGTCAAAGGAGTATGATCGTCCACGGCTGTGTGGTCGGTTGAATTGGTTGAATGGATTTGCGAACATATTTTCACCGCCGGAGACTGTTTTTCTTCATCTGCTTACAAAAGTGCAAAAACGCATTCGGTCGGAAGCGGAATTGATGTAAGCGCTCTAGTAAACCCGCATGTGTGTGTGTGTGTGTAAAGGTACGCGGTGAGGGCAGCCTTAATTGAAGTGTGAACATAAAGGATTTTTCGATTAATTTAGAAGCTTGAGTGATTTAGCAGTTTCTGAGCCACAGTCGTGAAGCATTAGTGAGTTCTTCATCTTCGCTCAACGCATCCTTCGCTAGTAACGTTTATTTAAGGATTATAAACGGTAAGATTGTTTACATATTTAGTGCAATAGTAATGTACACTGATATTTAGTACGTACGTAGTATTAGTATTACTAATACTAGTATTACTCTACCCCATTATATTTAGAACTTGGGACAGCGTTGTGGATATTTAGTTTTACGAACAGGTACTGGGTAAGGTAAGGATTTGGCACCAATTCTGTATACTTTGGGTTTCAATCAAGCAGCGCAATGCAGCTATATCAATCAAAATATCTGGAAAGAGTCTGTACGAGTGTTAACCATTGAGAACCATGCATGATATGCATTCCAGATTTGACATTCATGTCTTACATTGTTTGTACTTATTTACAACTCCAGTAATTCAACCCCAAAAAAACTTAACTTCTAAAGTTGAAACCCGAACAATGTCCTTTACACAATCCATTCTTAAGTCTTTTATGATTGAAATTAATCATTCGACGCATTCTATAGTTAATTTGACTTATGTTCAGAAAAAGGACATTTCCTTTCGAGGCGATCGATCCTGTTTCATGGTGGCTGCTGCTACACGGTGGCACGCGCTTGTCGTAGTAAGCATATTGCTCCTTACTCGTCCCTGAACCGATGGTGGAGTGCTTCATGCTTCATGTATATTTCAGATGCATCGTGATGCTTTGCCCTTTTGTTGGATCCGTGTCTTTATTGCAGGGAGCGAATGGGGTAAAAACTAGTGGTTATGCGCAAAAAAGCTTCTCGCGATTTCTTATAACCATTCGAACTGTTCTCGCTGAGTGGGTAGAATGATGATGAAGTCAAACAGAACTTGTTGTATCGTCGTTGTGGAGGTCGTTTTCTAAGGGTCGAATCGATTTTAATATTCTATGTACTACCGAAGGTTTTGCCGATTCTGTTTGCCTTTCGAAGAAATTTTTGGTGCAACTTTAGAGTGTTTTTTATTCGAAACAATTATAAAGGTTTTCGAGTCTACCGTCTAATGCGCTACGTTAACAACTCCGAACAAAACGTTCCACACTTTGAATAGAATTGTGTGTGTCATAATTTTGTACAAAGTAAACGATTTCTCTATATGCTTTTTTGTTACTAGTTTTACAGCTTTTTTTCGATAGTATCTTGCCATCAGTAACTGCTAAGAAACAATTTATTTACGATTGTATGTTGCATATTTAATTTTCTTTACCACTCATTGCTCATATGGATTACTGTTGTGACTTGATCCATAGACCAGCTTGTAACTGACCGTGTTTGACATCAAAAGTAATCCGAGCTAAACAAAGTATCCCGCAGCGATAGACGGGCGCGTGCGGTGTACATAGCTTGTACACTAACTGCTGCACCGTTAAGCCGAGATTTTTGTAATGAAAATGTATCCACACCATATTGCTGCTTCGGTTACGATGCCTTCACCCTTTATGAGCAGCATTGTCCTATCGTTGTCGCTGTCCTGGGCGCTTGGAATGGTTGCTGTGAGCGTTTGCATGGTTTCTTCGGACGCCAATGGTGGCAGACCGTTGTAGACTGCGTTTTATTTATCTGAAGTCATTCCACCCGTCACGCTTTGTACGGTGTATCAGCAGTGGAGTTCCGATGCTCTTTCTTTCCAACAAAATAGCCCTGGTACAGTTTATTGGGTCACAGTGAAAGTAGCGCGGATCAAAAGAATCGATATTGTCGGCTTTGTAGCAATAACGAATTATATTGCTTTTAATAGTCACCACAAGCGCAGAAGCAAGCTCAAATTAGATTTCTCAACACACTCGACACTTTATCACACCGGGCAAAAGCTTCAGGTAAATGCAAGGTAGAAGTTATAGCTACCAATAAATTCCCATCAACAGGAAAAATGGATGCTTAGAAACCTCCTGCTCCACTACTAATTTTCACACAAATCTAGTGCCAAAGTGAACCATCGTTACCGCATCAGAATTTCCCAACCCCAAGTGTGTCCAATTTCGAATCATCGTGCTGGCACGTCCGTGAAATGTTTCAACAACCCGGTGCGAGCGAGTTTTGGTAGGAGCATTATTAACCTCGGCAGCATGCAGCATCTCGTGTACTAGTTTCCTCGCACGACTGGCATTTGTCCAATGCTGGGAGGGGTTCGATGAAAGCTCGTGCTACTAGAGGTTAACAGGTTGGAGCGGTTACTGATTGTGTATGTCGAGTGTGTGTTTGCTCTTGGAACACTTGGAGATGTGGAGCTTTTGGGCAAGTTGCAGCTTTCAGCGAGGATATATAAAATTTAAATGAAATCACCGTAATAGACCCAACACGAGTAAGGCATTAAGAAGAAGGTGCGCATGGTGCACACGTTTGCATTTGCCCAACATTCAGCTTCGCGATAGGATCTAGTCTAGATTGAGCGTCAAGTGGCATTCGATTAGAGGGAAAACATTTATCAAAACGGTATCAGAGTGCACCGGATAAATGGACTAGATTCTTGCAATTTGTATAAACCAAATAGGTGCAATTTTTGAAACTAAAAAACCCTTTCCCAAAGAGAACCATATCGCGTGCTTTAATGTATTAGCGAAATGGTATATTACCACCAAGAGCGACCTCTAACCTAACCCTCCGAACCAGTGCCCAAAGCGAACACAATTTTCATTACAATGATTCTTGAGCTGGAGCTGGCGATATGTTTTTTCTGCCCTAAGTAGTCTCCTAAACCACATCGTCTCTCCCAGCAAGTAAGTTCCCGGATCCGGGCAGGAAATAAATATATTCATGAAATAGAAACATCGACCACGCGGTGCCTCTGTGTCATCCTGGCACACGCGGTGCCCGTACATGGCGGAGGAGGCAAATTTCTTTTCCCTTAGGGAGGTGTCCTTTGACGCAAATCTAGGACTTGTGTCTTTCTTATGACATGTCCCAAATGTCTCCATTTCGGAACCATCCACACCGTGTTCGTCTGGTAGAGCGGTTGAGATTCGTTTTGTTTTTTTTTTGTTGGTGTTTTGATCCCCATTTCTTAGCAACACGTTTTGCCTGCGCCGTTGTGTTTATGCGTTCGACCGATCTTAGCGGTGGTAGGGCTACCGCTCTTGCGGGATGAATAAATATAAAGCAAAATGAAAAACAAAATTGTACAATATTGTGTGTTTCTCATCATTCCCTTGGATGCGTGAATCGAGATCGAGGGTCTGCGTCATCAGTCGGAATGATTTGTTTCGCAGAAGGTACGGTACTGCGACCTTTTGCTCTGTACTGTTTGTGGTTCTCGCGCAAGTAGCAAAACCAAACGGTGGGAGAGGGGCCTGTTGATATGCCTGGAACGTTGCAAGCTGTAATATTGCTTGTGTCTAAGACTTAAGATATGAAGATGCTTTTGATGCGTTCATTGCGAAAAGTATGACGAGTTTGTAGTTGTGTGTGGGGTGTGTACTATCGCGTCAGACAGCTGTTTGTTAATGCATTAAATGTCACATTGAAACACGCTTTGCAAATTGAGCGTAGCCAGAGAGGTGCGATGGGATTATGAGTATGGACTGATTTATTATAAAACTTCCGGAACATCTTCCACAAACATAACAAAACGGGACTCGGTCGAAATGAACAACTATTAAAACAAAATGTTTCAAACTGTTTTAATGTACTCCACATAATTTGGGATATTTCTTGACTGGCAGTGAGAATTACAGTTGGTGCAACTAAAAAAAAAAACTGAAGGAATCTTTCCCGTGATGCTGTGACGCTTCTCGCTTTCCATGTGACGGCAAGGCAATGGAAAAGACATCGAGATGTGTTCAGGTGTGGCCCAGATTGCGACTGATATGAAAATAAAAGCAATGGATTAGTAGACACTGTTATGTCCCTTTTTTATCCGCAATGATTGTCGCGAATTTCCCATCTTCTTGCGTTTGGCTGTTTTTCTTAAGCCGTGAGTTCTGTTTTTTTTTTTTTGGTTTGTTTGGTTTTATGTGGCGCATAACTTCCGAAGCGATTTGTTTAATTCTACATGGAACGTTATTCCACATCTCTCAAGGAATAATATTGCACCTGGTTTCCCCTTTTGTGTGCTCTCTCTCTCTCTCTCTCTCTTCTCTCTCTCTCTCTCTCTCTCTCTCTCTCTCTCTCTCTCTCTCTCTCTCTCTCTCTCGGTCTTTATTTTATTACTTCCTTTGAGCCATTATTGGGCATTCATCCTAACTCATCCTAGCCACACCACTTGACACCTTGTCCAGTACCGCCAGAGTTCCCCATAGTAATAGTCTGCCTAATCAAATACCCGGTTGTGTGCTCGTGTGGTGTGCATTACAATCCGGTTCTGCTTTAACCGAGCTGAAAGCCTGCCACTACTAGTAGCCATTTTAATTGACCTTTATGTCTACCATAGTTTCCGGCCACTGGCTGTGAGCTGCGCTAAATTCTCTGTGGAGCGACTTCGATTCTTACCGCTGGTCAGGGTTCATCATGCTGCCGTGTGCGCTGATTACATTTTTCTTCCTTTGTTTTTGGGGTTTCGGTTTGATTTTGGTCTACTTAATTATGCATACGAATACGCCCTGGTGTGTGTATCCTTGCGGTGCGTTCGAGCACAGTGAGAATGAACCGGGTGAAGTATGGTTATGTATATTTTCCATTTCCATTCAACAAATTAAACGCCTAACACTGACTGTACTGTAGGTGCCCAGAAGCAGGAAAGCTCCGTCAACAATCTCCGACAAAAAACAACGCTCTCTCCACCACTGTTAAATCACTGAAAATATAGTAATCATACACTAAGGGGTAAATTAAGTAACAAAAAAAAAATGCGTATAAAAGGTATTTAGCCTAATTTTTCTAATCGATGTTTAAGTGTTGCGTGAGGCTATCTCTAGGTGGTCAATGGCTATCCAACAGTTGAATGGAACCGAATTAATTGCTTAATTCAACGCAAACCTCATTCTGTTCCTTTTAAACCATTCGTCGTACATTTCTTTATTGTTTTTAAATGTTAGTTCACCTGAAGTTTGAGATTTTTCAATGCAAAAGTTTAATATTTTTATCTAAAATATCAATACATTAATCACATGCGGTTCTAAGCCAAGTGCTGGTAAATGGCAGGACTGAGTTTAAATGCGGTCCGTGCGGTGCCACCAAAGACAAAATTTAAATTTTAGCTACAGGTGATTAACAAGGCAAGGGTTGATAAGGCCTCTTGAATCTCCAGTTTGTCAAAAAACACAAAAAAATAATAGAAGAATAAACTATTTCTTTTTCGAAGTCCGTTATAATGGATGTGTAATCATGTGCCTAATACTAATACTGGAGGACTACTATTTGGTGTTACAATATGAATTTATTCTTCTTCTCTGGCTCTACAATCTCGAGAGGCCAGCCATTACTAGCACTTTACTTAACTTAGTCTACGTACAGGGAGGAAATAGTACACACACATAGAAGCAAAGGCTTACTGGTTCAAATGGTGACTGAGAATCATCACTCGAGTGCAAAGGGTTTAGTGTATTACGAAGGACAGACTAGTAGTACTGACTGATGTCAGTTTTTCAGACGACAGGACCAAGCACTGAATCCCATTGAACCATGAACCGACTATCCGACTGCGTAGTACAAAAAAGTTTAGTAAGCTATTTAATAACCGGTATGTTCATTCAGGAAGAATGAAAGCAAAAGAACAAAAAGTTTTATTATTTGTGGTTGTTAAAGCGTTCTTTGAAAGATTTGAATAGTTAATAGTTGTCAGATAAGCTGCGTGTAGATCTAGTTCCTACGATTGATGTGACGTTTGTTCCTACCACAATTTACATTTGCTTACAAATCGTTTTTAAATGCTCTAAACTGACTCCGAAATGCCCCACTTATACTGCTTCTTTGTTGGAGACATCTTCTCAGTGGTTTTAATGCAACGGAATACTGTTGAATTCTGCATTCCGCCAGAAGTGTCGTGTTACACTGAAATTATATCCACTTCATTTTGGTTTGTGTATGTACGTCTAGCCACCATAAAACCAGCCTTCCGAGCTGCTGCCCTTCGCGTCCTTTTGTATGAGTGTGTGTATGTGTTTGCACCGTTATCATCACTCAAAACGTGTAGTAGGGTAACGTTGTAGGGTGGGTTGGAAAAACCGAAACAATGAGTCATCCTTTGCCACCACCTACCGAATAACTTCATACAGGCTAAAAAAAAGGAAAAAGCCACACACACAGACACACGAACGCACGTTTACAGTCAACGTATAGAGGCTTCTGTCGCTTCTTGGATGGTGTCGCTCGTGCAGTAAACCGGTGCATACTGAAATACTAAAGATTTGTACAGTTGATCGATCGATCTGCTTGGAAGTGCACACACCGTCATGCAATTTTTGGTATGATTCGGATAAGGACAAAACCGAAGGAATAAAATAGAAGGCCAGCTGGAAAACGTATTAATTGTACAAACGCATTGTGTGTCATAATATGCGCCGAAGTACTCTAATGTGGTAGTGTTAGTTACGTGTAGCATTCACTTCCCTTGCTATGTTGACTGCCTGCATTCCCTAGCACACTACAAGAGTACAAGTAGAGACAGAGGCTGAAATGCGTCAAGTGACACATTCGAGTGCCGGACCTGTGCGGCAATAGTATTGGGGTGCTTGGTATTAGTATTGGTTAGTATTGAGTTTGATTCTACAATGTAATTAATGTTTCTATAATACTAAACAGTGACACAGAGGAAATGGTCCAGCTTTTTCGGTTTTTATGTTGCTTAAAGTAAAAACAAAAAGAGCGCATACATATAAAAAAAACACAAAAGGTTTGTTCGTTTTCCGGCGTCCAACAAATATGCCCGATCGGTGAGAATTTTAATACAATCGAACGGAGTACGCTCGTACTTGACGTCACGCATTCGTTGTATCCTGCGCAGTTTTTCTTTGATTTTCGCTCGCTCTCTCGTCCTACATTCAGAAGCTCTCGCTCTCTATCTCACACACACACACACACATCACAGGACACGCACACTTCTGAATGCGGTGGAAAACAGAAGTAGTCTTTTGATTAAGCGTGCTCGTTTTTCCACACTACACGTGTATGTGTGTGTGTGCGCGGTTCGGGTTCGTTCTCGGGCGGAGCTAGTCCGTTCGTCATGTGCACCCGTGCTCAAAAGGACACCAGCTTTTGTGGGCGAAAGGTGTAGCAACCGCCACCCGTGCACGGTGTGGCCGGAATAGTGAAGGACGGTGTTTTACAAGTGACATTGTTTTTTTGTTTAATTTATTGGTAATTTTGCGTTCGATGTGCGACGGTGCCATCTTCGATGTTTGGTTCAATGAATGTATTCCTGGTGAAGTCACCCTGGTGGTGGGTTGATTTTTTCGGGAAGATGTGTGTACGGATGTTTAATACTGCTACTGTAGAAAAAAAACCATAATAGTGTTCTCGGTATTTGCTCGGTGAGCTCCACGGAAAAGCTTTTCACCATTATATAATGGTTTGTAGGACGCCCTAATACTGTTCAATGTAGATAATGGTGAAACAAAAGATATAGAGAATGTAACATTCTTCGAGTGCAGTGCAGTGACGTTATGACCGTAAAGTAGAACTGATGATCGTTTTTTGTAGGTTAAGTATTATGTGACGCGCGAGTGAATACCATTACGTGGCGATATGATGTGTTTTACAATCAGCTACTTGCTTGCATTCCGGGAAGAGAATCATACAGCTAATGATATTAATGTTAGTTAGAAAAGCGTACAAAACAGAAAGTATGTTCACTTATACTTAGACAGGAATTACGAATCACAGAAAATACTATCAATAGTACGCTTTTTCCAACACCATTATGACCGGCTCTACTAGGTCTGTTGTCGGACCACTGTCTTCCAAAATTGTATTTTATATATTTTACTTCTGAAACCTTCCTCGCACTTTCATGGTAATAGACAAACAACGCGCACATCCCCGGTGATGCAGTAATGAGACATTTTCCGTTTGCTGTGAAAATTTCCACCGAGAAAACGAGACAAGACACTGGAAGCAACCTACTTGTGCAAAAGGACTGAGCCAACGAAAGAGAGAGAGCAAGAGAGCGTGCCAAAAAGGTGTGACGGAGAGCGAGAAACTAAGAAGAAAGCAAAAATCTAATGAAAGAGCTAGCGCTACACTTCGTACAAGGACTATTTCATAACAGAAAAGTGAGATAGAACAAGCAAGTGAGTGCGATCGCGAGTGTGTGTGTGTGAGAGAGAGAGAGAGTGCAAAAAAACTTGAAGAAAAATGAATCAAAGTTGATTAGATTTTCCTTCTTCTGGCGACCACCAACAAACGGTGGTATCCCTATTGTTGGAAAAGCAACGGGAAAGTAGACAAGGCAAAAGAAAACTTCTGTTCAGGATACTGCTGCAGTCCTCACCGTTGCGGTTGAGGTAGTTTCCGCGGTTTTCCTGGTGTACTGGCCGCGTACTGGACTACACCACCACCACCACCACCATCACCATATCACCAGTAGTAGTGTAGGATGATTAATAATTAAAATCTAATTTGTACACAATGCGAAATGAGAATACTGGTGAGCGGAAAATTGCAGAATCGGTCGGCTCAAGTATGAGAAAAGAAGCGAAAATAATGTTTGTTGAGAAATGTTGCAATGTCAAAACGAAACAATCAGTTGTTGTGCAACTAGCCAGCAGTGTGTAGGCTTATGTAATTCAATATTTTGCAATAATTCTATGCTCGTTTGCTCGGTTGTAAAGCAGTGGCAAACGATCTGTAAATGTAATTTTCTTGGTTTACAGTTTTATTTACTGGAATTAATTTGGATTAGAATCGTTATCTAAAAGAACAGCGTTTAAGATCTCCGGGCAACCATCCTTTCGGCCCCAGTAGTTACGTTGAAGTGGAATAATTCTTGAATTTTAATAAGAATAATAGACATTTTAAAAAACGGTTCAGCACATGATCATAACGTGACAGGTTAAAATTTAAACATTTTTATCTTGCCCCTCACATTGAAATGGTAAAATTTCAAAAGTGTAACGTCGTTTATTTTTTTACAGTGAGTGTTTGTTAATGATTTAGAACAATCAATTGTCGTATTATTTGTATTAGTGTGTAACGGTTGCAAAGTGTGTTAAATGTGTGATTTAAACAAAAACCCAAACAGTTACAACACAAAGTAATATCCCACCTACAAACATTCCTCATTATTCGAAGGTCAAGTGATCAGGTTTATATCAACCTATCGAAAATAATTTAAGCTCTGTACTGCATCTTACCAATACAAGTTTACACGGTTTACTGTTAACCTGCAGCCAATACGCAAGTTAATGCAGCGCTTGTATAATTGCCCGTAAGCATTGTTCGTGTATATTAGTTGCTGATATTCGACGAAGTGAAAACAGTGGTAACAGCGGCAAAATTTTATCAATTGAATGTCATCAAAGTTTGCAAACACTAGCTGCCAATGCAGTGATTTTGCGCAATCAATTTGCAATTTAGGATTATATTAAGTAAATGAAAAGGTATGTATAAAGCTTATTCACTTATTAATAATTAGTGATTACTACCGTTCCGACTTGAGGTCATACTGATCATATCATATTAGAGCTTCACATACTTATGACTTACCACAGCCTTTTGGCTTTTTTTAGAATGCCTAAATGCCGCTATGTCTGCCGATCTAATATTTCGGCCAATTACGCGGTCCCACTAACGTTAGCACTCCATCTCAGTTTGGGCCTACCATAGCTTCACTATCCATGGTAATGTTCTACAAAGAATTTGCGGTCTGGTTTAACCGGTTCCATTCTCATGACATGGCTAAGTGGGTATCGTCAATTTTGTAGCCCCAAGCTTCGTCTTTTGCGACTGGTGTTAAGAGTGGAGAATTTTTTTTCAGACAGCTATTCCCTTGTGCGTGTCTCAATAACTATGCCGTTGTTGGTTGAGACTTTTAACCCGAGGTACTTTAAATTTTGGACAAATCTTCAATACATCACCGTCGTAAATTAATAATTGTTAGCAGGACCACGGCTAGACCATACAGTGGTTTTGCGCCACTTGCCAATCCAATATCTATGTCATCATTGTTTGCCAGAAAATGTTTTCTCTCCTACTCTAAGATTTTAGAGAAGACATAGAGATGCCCTGGCGCAGATAAACCATACTTCTGGTGGTATAGAAAGGTCCGAAAAGTTTTCTGTAGACCTACACCTAGCATGTGCTGTTGGTCACAGCTGTTCTGTTAACCTTCTGTTAGCTTGGACAGGATGTGAATGTGCGTCATATAATTTTTCCTGGCTCTGGGCTTAAAGGGGACTATATGAGCAATTGAAGTCAGTGAAGATATGATAAGAATGCAGCTGCTTCTGCGCCGTCGTCTCAAGCATAGCATTCATATGACTTAATGGAAGCTTCCTGCCGAGTGTAAGGTCGACAAGAACAAGAACGAGATATCCTTAATACGCAACACGGCACAAATACACTTATAATCGACAATTCAACAAGTATTCATGCCGCTTTGGAAATGAGCAGAAATGATGAGACTTAAACGAAACATAAACCACGATTACGTTCTCTTCTTCTTTGTTGGCCTAACAACCTTTTAGGTCATGCCTGCCATTTCTGGCTTACTAGACTTATTGTTACCGCATAGTTGGATAGTCAGTCCTCACTATGGGGGAACGACCCAGATGAGATTTGAACCCTGGTCCTGCCGTGTGAAGACCGGCGCCGCTGTCGCATCTACCACCGGGCCGCCCCGTACGCCGGTACGCCGATTACGTTATTGATAATATAAATTTCACGTACGGTTCTCGTTTGATACAGTATATTAAAAAAAACATCTAATTAGCTCGAATTATTGACTAACATTACCATATCCATGAGCATAGAAATGAGAGTATTCATCAACGTTCCACATAAATAAAATTGCAAGCAACAACACACGGTTCCGAGCGACCTTCGATCCAATTACCAACTAACCAAAATCATTATTTTCCTTTGATTTGCTGCTTTAACTTAGGGTTACCAAAATGCTGGTTCCCTAAAAATGCTACATATTCTCACAATCGAATTTCATTCGAATAAACAAAGAATAGCGACAGACTAATGTATACCACGAAAGGGTCGATTTATGAGATAATACTACAACAATGATTTATTATGTACGCTTGTAATGAAAAGCAAATTAAGGTTGGCTACGGCATGCTTCAAGAAGGGTATTTGTAACTGTTCTATGCCCGGATACCATTCTAACCATCCAGCGCGATGGTATTGTACACTACGAATGAATCAATCATACGTATGAAAGCATTCCCATCATAAATAAATAAATGATTTTGTGCGTATCTTTGAATCGCCAGCGCAACATGTTGAATGGTAAACGGAAAACATTTCAGTTGAATATTTTCCTTCGTGAGACTAGCTGTATGGAGGAGTTTTCTCCCTACAACGCAGGATGAAATCAAAATAAAACGGAAATTTCATCTATCTGTCTAAGCTGAGCTGGGTATGGACCATAAAGGGTACGACGTTGTTGCTTCGTAAATCCAGTTTGCTGCAACTGGTAAAAGGGAAAATTGGTAATTTTCGATTTCCTGTCCGACGACATAGCGACAGCTAGAAATCTGTAAAGGTGAGCCGACGCATAAAACGAAGAAAAAAACAGACAAAAAAAAAACAAACATTGTGGAGATATTGGTTTCATTGAACAAATGAAAATCTTCGTGCAACTTAAGAATGTAGTTCTAGATTGGGAAATATGATATAAGCTCACATACTAGTTTTGTTAGGCTATATGTGGATACGTTTATCCTGCATTATGACGAATTAGATACTTAAGTGTACAGTGTTGTTTGTATTACGAATATGAGAAGCAATTTGTTTGAAATCCTTCATTAAATTGAGTGTCATCATCCGCTTCTGTCAGTGAATAGTAGCGAATGTCACGCAAATGCGTAAAAGACTAAACAACTGAAAGAAAGACAACTGTTTTCTACTCATTTTTATGCTTTGTCTAACAATGTTTGTTCCAGCTTTCAGCTGTAATCTCGCTGTTAGTTCGTGCCAACGATTTTGCTCTGTTTAATAAGTGTTGCGGAACTTAATGGCAATGCATTCGAGATGTATTAAAAGCATAAACAAAAAATACGAAGTGGATTCCTCTATCATATTCTCTTTCCCATCCTATTTTTTTCTTCAAATGTTAATCCAGCCTCCTGTATGAATCTGACAAAACCGCTTGTCAAGGCACCATTATCTGTCTCGCCACTTTTTCTACCACCACACATCTCCATTGTTGTATTTTGCCTATTAATTCATTACAGTTAATTATTTGATGATTTCCAGTTTGTGACATACTACACTTTTCGCTACAATCTCCTTCCACTATGATTTTCCTTTCGTTCATCCAAAACTTTGAGAGATCTTGTCTTGTTTATCTCTAGTCATTGTATTAATTTTTGGCATCATGAAGACCACGGAAAAATAAAGTTTTGTAGTAAGCATGTGAAAATTAGTACATTGCAATAGGACAACAAATTGTGTTAGCAGTGTTTACATATTCCCCGCAACAAATACTGCGCAATACTGATGCGATAATATATATGTATATTTATTATTTGCAACTGTCCTGCAACTGATACAGATTCATTTTGCATCACTGAATAGTGTGGTAGACACAATTAAAGAGTACATTACGAAGAAGGAATTTTTGATGCACCTAACGATCTCTAAGGAATGAAATTTAACCGACAATGTTATGATACGAATAGCGAGCTAACTTAAACAGCCATTTTCATTTTTATCGCAGACTGGGGATTGTAATTCATGATTTCAAAGTCAGCAAAATTAAAATCGTCAATCGACTCAACCTTACGCTTGATTACGAGGGTCGGAAATTTTTCCGGTGTCCTTTCTATTTGTTCACGAAGAGCATCGACATGGTTCAGATAGATGTGCGTGTCACCGGTTGTATGAATAAATTCTCCTGCCTGAAAACGACGAAAAACACGTTTGCACGATTAGCTACTTCAATTATTGCAACAGATAATACGGTTGTTGTACCTTCAGTCCAGTGACATGCGCGATCATGTGGGTCAGCAGTGAGTAGCTGGCAATGTTGAACGGTACGCCCAAGCCAACATCGGCCGATCGCTGATACATTTGGCAGGACAGCTCTCCATCAGCAACGAAAAACTGTGCCAAACAGTGGCACGGCGGCAGGGCCATGTTGGGAATGTCGGAAGGATTCCAAGCGCTCATAATGATCCGACGATCGTAAGGATTGTTTTTCAATGTGTCGATCACCTTTGCCAACTGATCGATTCCTTTCCCCGTGTAATCGTCGTGACATGTTTTGTACGTTGCACCAAAGTGACGCCACTGAAAACCGTACACCGGTCCTAGGTCACCTACGGATAAGTGTAAGGTATTTAAAACGTGTGTGCAAATGTGTCACTCAAGCTCAAAAGGACGACATCCACTTACCTTCTTCGCGATCCGTAAACCCACACGAATCCAGATACTCTCGCGTGCTGTTACCGTCCCAGATGCGAATTCCCTTAGCTTGCAGTTCCTTGGCATTAGTTGAGCCCTTGACAAACCAGAGCAGCTCTTCAGCAACGCCTCGGAAAAACACCTTCTTTGTTGTTAACAACGGAATTACTCCGTTCCGGAGACTGAACCGCATCTGACCGCCGAATATTGACAAAGTGCCAACGCCCGTCCGATCGAGACGTTTACTTCCTTTGTTGATAATATCACGAATCAACTGCAAATATGCTTGTTCCTCAACATTGCCTTGATGTTCGTTGGTTTCAGCAACGACATTTCCATTTTCACCTTCCATTGTACGCACTTTTTACTAAATTTGAGACCGTTTTGTGGAATGACTGCGAACGTGTTTGTGTTTACTGTGCGAGCGATTTGGCGCCATAATTTGCACTTTGACAGCTTGGTTATGATTGTGGTCATTTTTTAAAATAATTTTTTTTTTGTTGTTTGAATAATATTTTCGTTTCGTTCGAAAAATTTATACGATCCACCATCATTCAAAGGTTTGTTTCTTCAAATGTGAAGAAAGCAGCGTAAAGAAGTTTATAAATTATTTTTTAGTTGTGCTCGACCGCATTGCCCTGTAGGTACCGCTGTGCACCGTGCTGGAATGCTGTCAAGACGTTTGAAGTTTAAGCTTCACAATTTTATGGCATCTTCAACGTAGCAGTTCAGCCGAAGATTAGGAGTACTTATGGAGTTTATTTTCGTTTTTGTTTAGGAATTGATCATACATTGAGATTTTCTACTTTACGGTACTTAGATATCTGTTTCAGCAGAAATTGTTTTAACTTTAACATGTTTTATCTTTTCTTTTCTTCCAGGAATGCAACCAAACCCATTACCAAATTTCAACTTTTGACAAAGTAAAGATAGATGGTAAGTATTGGAGTCTAAGCTAAATGAGTAATGTTAGCATTGATCGAAGTTATAAAATATCTATTACTTGATTTAGACTATTAAACCTTAGCACAATCGTAATAATTCCGAGGCACTTTGAATTTTGAGAAGCTTTGAAACGTGATTGTTAAAAACAGGATACTTTAATCACACTACACTGTCTTAACAAATAAGCAGCTTAAAAAATAAAAAAAATAAATTGAAAAAAAAATAAATAGGTAACTCATTGATACTATTGAATGTATGCACAATGAAAGTCTTCCTAAAATCTCAACTTTCTCTCAACAAATTTAAGAAATATTACAAAGTATCACTAGGACAGCATGTACGTTCCATAAAATATTTGCAACACACAATGGGGCTTTGCACAAGATGTTTGCTTCTATGTAAGGAACATACGGAAGGGTCATACATGAAATATTCACTACAAAAAGCGTACATTTCGCTGCGAATGGCTAGCGAAAGCGTAACATTCTATTACGTTCGGTTACTGCCGAAGCGGCAATGTGCACGGCAAGAGCGCAAAAATCAGCGACCGTTCGAAAACGACAATATAAAAAAAGAAGATACATTTGCACAAACTTCACAGCAAAATAACATCCAAACGGTGTCCTGCCTGTCCTGGTTTGCAGAACCCGTGCTCAAGCGGAAAATGTGAACCTTCGCATATAAACATCAATGAGTCAGGTAATAAAACCTCATGTACACAGGAACATCGTATAATGCTTCGGAGTCGTTACGAAGTACAAATATTTTTATTGCTGTGAGGTTCGCTGCTCAAGCGCGTACTTTTTCTCTGTGGCATTGAGTAATGGGTCACCAAGATCTAATACCGTTGTACAAGGCAGTATTAATTTATAAGTAAATGTTTTGTTATGTTACAGAAGGGAAACACTCGGCGGACCTAATGAAAGAAGCAGTAAAACGAAAGCTTAAGGACATACGAGTGTAGCAAGTGAAAATTAGTTTGCGGAGAAGATGAAATACTGGAGCGACACGAAAACCGACATCCTTTTATGGTGTTTGAAAAATGCTCCAATAACATTCTCAGCATGTCTCACTCACCAATGGAGGTCGATTTGTCTAGAATGACATCGTTTGAATTGTTTCATTCATTTTGTGATACTTATGCTGCTGAGAGATATCTTCGCAATGGAAATGAAGGTTAAAAGCAAAAGCAAATGCTTTGAAATTGATACCATTAGCTAGCATATTCAGAAGACTTTATAAGTGCCTTATCACAAGGTTCAAGTTGATTGTATTAGAGTTGATGTGATGTTCGCATGGAGCGCCAACGGATCGATTTCAGACATTAGGGCGCCAATGCAAAGCTACGCTTTCCTCGCCCGTACTTCATCCGGCACACGCTTCGAAATGCCTGCAAAGTTCTGGGGCAGCCCGCCAGCACATAGCGTTCAAGGTCATTTTGTATCGGTCGAAATCCAAACATCGATCGTCGTGCATGGTGTCGCGTGGGTGATAGCGACCGGTCGGATGGAAATGAACACGAGTGACCAACAGAAAACGATGCAAAACGAAGGTGATAGACACGAAGGTGAAGGATAAAACGGTTTGCTATTTCCCTAGATGCGAGATTCTACTGCACGTGGGAGCGAATGCTGACCTTCAGTGTCCGGCATGGCATGCGTTTGTACAGCGATGCGTCAGCGGTATGAACAAATTGGTATTACAACCAAGAAAGAAAAGCACAATCATTAATTTTTATTACCAGTTATTTGTCAATCTAGCTTCAAAGTAACTTTATTGAACAGGTGACGAAATTTTATTTTTAGAAAAGGATTACATGATCTGTAAGACTTCATAACGATTTTTTGAAGATTCTGTTGATGAATGACCTTATGTATCTGTAACAAAATTTAAATTAACAAGCACTGAGTTCGGTTCGTCAAATGCTTCTGGATGCAGGTGTGCGGAATGGTCATAAGTCGCGTGCACTAGCCAATCATCCGAATAATCAACTACCATCCGGTAGGAGTTGTTGACCAGCAAGTACACCTTGTTATTGGTATTTTTCTTATTGAACTGTTTGAACCTGTGCCAAGCAAGGATGGAGCAGCATCCCGATTGATGAGCAACGATGCAATATGTAGCCAAGTTTGGCAACAGTTCAATTTGGTCGATGGTCTGTACCATTTTGTGCTACTCGTTCAACTCGTTCGTCTGCCGTATACATTGTTCACAAGGCTCATTCAGCTCAATTTAGTTTGAGCTAAAAAAATGTACAACTTTGATAAGTGTTCACTAAACATATCGATACCTTCACGAGTGTCTCAAAAAGTTGTGTCCACTTGCGATGAGATGCTGGTTTGCCCGATATTCAATTATTGACTATAGTTTAGTTCTAGCGAATATTATGGTTCTTTTGTCAGGATCAAAAATAACCACATAATAAACTTCTGGGTCCTTTCTTTCGTTCAATAGGACACGTAGAACATATGTTTACTCTTGATGCTATTTTTGATATTCATAAGCAAAAATTTGTTCACAGAACTTCCGGTACAATTCAATTAAAGTCACATAGAAAGTGGCTAATGAATAAACATGTAAAATACTGCTAAAAATGTGAAAATGGGAGAATTTAGTTGTAAAAAGTGTCTCACTCGAAAGGAGTTTTATCGAAACTCCACAAAATAGAAAAGGAAACAAAGGAAACAGCATCGGTATGCCAATAATGTTGATGTTGACTTTTGTTCGTGTTGGGTTGGGGTTTTTTTGCGGTCCGTTTTCCATTACAGTGCTTCGGTATTGATTTTTGTCTCATCTCATTTTATCCGAACATTTTGCGAATGCTCACGTTCCTGCATGATGCTGCTGCACAGCACCTGTACAGCGCCGCATGTTGTGCACAACAAATGGAAAAGAAAAAAGTGACAATGATCACGACAACGACAAAACTTCAAAATTGTGAAAAGTTTTCCCGTTTCCGCGAAAAGGAACGCAATGTAATATGTATAACATTGACTGTTTTTTTTTTATTAATGACAAAATCCGAAGACTAATTTGAAGCTGATATGCCTGCTGCTATCTAGAACTTCTGTGGTCAAAGCTATTAACTTGGCAAGCATGTTGTGACAATTTTGTGTGAAAATAACACTCTTCGGTGATAAGAATAAAATTTAGTTATGTTTCAGAAACACAATTTTGACGTTGAATATTGTAAGCAATTTCTTGCACAATAAGACGAATATCAAATCCCATCGAGACTGTTTTGCTGTGCTGAGCATTGAACATTCAGCAATGATAGGAAAAAAACCTGCACTGAGGCTGTAGAACCAAAAGAGAACACATCGGCTTTACTGTACTTTACTGTGTAATTGATTTGAAGTTATCAAAATTGCCTCGTTCAAGATTGGAATTATTTGTAACCAATATGAAACACGATATCATTTATTAGACTATTTGAAGAAATATTCGTAGAAATCTTGATTTTTTCATTGGAAATGTGGCACACAAATTACTTACCTACTTTTGGTTTGGAGCAATAATCCTCGATACTGCTCACGGTCTAGTACAGTCGTCTGCCAACCCAATATATCCCGGACGTTTTGGAGGAGCTGGGTCGTAGTTCTCATGACATGACCAGTCCACCAGAGCCTGACGAGTCTAATTTGCTGCAGGATGGTGAGGTCACCATACAGTTCCTCCATAGTCGTTCCACATATACGAGGCCGAACATCCTTCTGAGTATCCTGGAATTTTGGTTTTGGGAGTGTAAATTAGTTATCAAAATTATTTAGAAATCATACTATTTCTAGGTTTCATTAGCTTAATTTACCTGTTCCTGGAAATTCTGCCTTCTTTACTGGAGAATAAACGAATGAGATTCGGCACCGGTCCTCTTGTGTGTGTGTGACCTTTAGCAATGTATATGAACTTCATGGCCACTGTGTTAACTTTACCTGTAATTTAGAAAAAAAACATCATTCACTCACGGTAAAATTGGCATAAATGTGAAGTAGTACACGTAAACTGATTCTCCAACGATTGTCCGTCAGTGGACAAACAAGTACTACGGTGCTACGGATCTGCTTGAACGGTCAGAACGTGAGTAACTTTACATGTTTTTTTTTCTGCATTAGCAGTGAGCTTTATCGGAGCGGTCTCTCAGTCCTACACGTACAGTGCATAAAATGCTCTCATAAAAAGTTCGCCAGAGCGAATCGTACGGTAAAAGACTGGTAGCGAACACGGCTACTAAACATAAATCATACCCCAGAGGAACACGAATCGCATATACTGTGGCAACGGTGAAGCTGCTAGTATCATTGGAAAAACCCTCGAACGAACTGCAACAATATTTTCTCTCGAGCATCCTACACACACAGACACCTGCACTCCCCGGGCTCTTCGGTGGGTGTTTCGATTTCGTTCCAATTGCGGAGAAGGATTAGGTAGACTCATCATAAACCATTCCTTGCAGAGCATCCACCGAAAGTGCACAAAACTTGCAGAAGCTTTTCGGGGGATTGAGCGCAGAATGAATCATACAGTAAATATGCGCTACGAACCGGTCGCAAAATGGGAATGAAACATGCACCGAAAAACTTCTCCCAAGGGAGAGCTTTCGCGAAATGTTTCGAGAGAATTTGCAAAATTCACTGAACAAAGAGCAAGCAACGTGCAAAAGGATACATTAGTCGCATCGTCGCACCGAGGTTCGGTGTATCAGTAATAGGGTAGGGCAGAGATAGATGTGTCATGTTTATTAGTGCACAAACTTACGGGAGACGGGATAGTGCACAATATATGTGTCAGCTGAGATCGCTATGGTGTTGTGATTTTAAAATAACAAGCTACATCTGCGCCGTGCAAGACATACTCATCCCTTTCCTTACTTGGCATTTTGTTAGCTCGCCAGCTCGACGTTACTATTGTGGCCGGCACTTCTAGTGCTTCTCGGTCGTAGTGTAAAATTTGCTTCGAGATGATGCTATCGCTGTGCCGCAGACGCCGGTTTGTCTGGACCACGATGAGTCACCGCCGGAAGTAGACGTCGTCGGCCGGTGGAAGTGTGTGTTGACAGCAAAGAACATGGGAGATGGTTTTCCAGAAGTTTAGTTAGTTCGTTCCTGTCGCTTCGTGCACGAAGGTGTGTCGCCAAGCTACTGCGTGCCAAAGTGGACTTTTATGGCTTTGTGCGTTGTGAAAAAAAAACTAGAAGAGCTAACGAATACACCCAGTATCTGATTAGCTGAAACCAAACCAAAGAATCACGGATACCGGCGGACTGTGTTTGTGTTATAATTTCTACCGAAGCCATGCTGTTGATTTGTCCTGAGATTTTCTGTAGCTTACTTCAAGCGAACGGCTACTCGTTGACCAAGGAAAGCACCCGTAAATCGATACGACATTTGTGTGCAGATTGTTACAGCAAAGGATTAATGCTTAAAAAACAGTGCGGTGTATTTTAATATGTGCGACAAGATACTGTAAAACGTAGCTTATCCAACCCGTGTTCTATCATATTACCAAAGCAATCGATCCCAACAAGCTTTAGTGTGATTAAGATCAGATTCCATACGGCGATTTAGTAAACCCGTTGGACAAAGTGGCGTACTTTGGGCACCGGTTGCAGTACCGAACTGCACTGCTGTCGTTGTGTTTGCTTATAAACACAATCAATAGTGTGCTACTCGATGTGCTGATTCGCTTAAATCTGCTCACTACCGGTCTGATACTGACAATCAAACTAAGCACCGACTGTATGTTCGCGATGGGATTGAAAGGAACCAACATATTCATAGGTTAGTTGTTCGGTGAATTTGATGCTAGACGATGTTCTTAAATCTATTCCTAACCCTCTATAATGTATTGCATTTGCTGCTAACGTGCATTCATGATAACGTTAGTCCAAACTAACACTTCATTTTCCAAACTATTCTGCAAATTACTTCTTGGACCTGGAACAAGTCACGTGCATAGCAAACGATGACCACAAGGAATGCAGATAGAGAGAGAGACTACCTCGTTTTTGCTTTTCTTGTCTTATAAATGTTTTTCACATATGACTGTCCTGTTGCACATGTCGCTGTTGTATTCTGGTTCCTTTGTGTGTTTCCAACTGCACGTAAAATGATGGCAGTATTGTTTGCTTCGTTCGTTTTTCATTTCGGCCCGAAACATCCTTGAAAACGAACAAAGAGCATAATTCGAAATTGTGCTCGTTTCAATGCACAAAGGACAATACAGCGTATGGTGGATGAAAATACCTATGAGATGGAAGAACCTCGGAAGGATAGTTTAACAAAATTTTCATCCTTCTTAGAAAGTTCCTCAGATGTAACGAAAGAATTTAAGAGGTTTTAAAGTTAAAGCTGAATTTACCAACAATAACAGTTTCATTTCATTAAATATAAAGTTTTTGCAATAGAAAGTGCATAGACATAGACATTTTTAATTGAATTGAGATTTAACAAAATACATTTAGTGTTAATATTTGTTTAAAATCCGATCTGGATAGTTTCTTGTTCTGCAACACCAACCAGAAATCTTTGTATCGAAGAAAATTGATCTTCAGAAAGCGAATATATAATATAAAAACTAATTTTTAATACAATCCTATCGTACAATAGCGACAGTGGTTACACTAAATGCAAATAATTAATCAACTTGTATCTTTTCCTCTCGTTCCAGGTAAGGCGCGGCTCGTTAGTATTTGAATGTTGTCAGGTGATATTTTGATCCGTCAACCTTTGAGTGTGGCCTTGCTGCCGCCACCCTCATTAATAGAGTTTTGTAAAATTATGGCGGCGATTGCAACGCTAGCCAATCAGCAAAATATCGACGATGATGACATTTTCCTAGGTAAATTGTGATTGTGGTTCATAGCGAATACGCGTCTCTGTCACTATTTTAAACCGTTCCCTTTGATTGAATGTCAATCGTTGTGCACCACACCGCTGTTGTAAATGCTTCGTTTTTGATTTTTGCATCTTTGCTTTTCCTGTGCAATTTGTAAATGCTTTGCAGAAATCGTATGTATCCAAAAAGGATTCGTTCGCTATGGCCAAAGCTAAGCTACTTCAATGCTTTGTCTTTTGTTCATCGTTACTGTAATAGATCAAGATGCAGGTTAATGTATGTGTATGTGTATGAATGTTTTGTGTATTTGTCAGCAAACACAAAGGTGGATATCCTTATCTTATATCATTGTCGAATATTTGTTCCAAGTCCATTCATTACCATATGAGGTGAAACAATGTCAATCAATGTGTTTCAGTTCTTCAACTATCGAACTGGGTCACAAGAACTGCTATCAGAATAGTCTTCTGTTCTGTTGACTGGACTGGGTATAAAGTATGTCCACACCATAGCATACCGTCAAGAACGGGGATCGACGATTCAGTCGAAAGTCCATTTTCGCATTCACCATGTGCTATTATAGTGCGCTTTCTTCACATAACACTTAACCCCAAAACGGGGTGCGTTTTACCGTTCGCTTAGACTAATAAGAACGGTTGCCGAAAGTGTTTACATGCCGATGAACACATCTGTACAACGAACATGACAAGGTTCAACGATTCGTAGCCACTGGCCAGCCAGCTCCCGGGCACGGATGTTCGACAAGCGTTTCTGGCAATGCGGGTGGATTATTAGATTAGAGCAGAATTAGTTTTATGGTGTTTATTTTTGGCTCGTGAAAATGCTCGCTTTTATTGCATTTTAATTTATTTATTCCCTCGGCCAAGTGAATGTCCTAACGAAGGACTAGTTGGGTCGTAAAGTAAATCGTGCAAGATGGTACGGTTGCCACTCTTGCTGCTGACCACAAAACGGGTGCGATCCGGGTTGACCTCAATGTTGGGTGACTGATGAGGTTAAAGCGATTGTACACTGTTGGTCCATAGCCACAAATCGGTTGCAATGAAATTGAGGTTTGCTAACAGAACTCTCTAGAAGTGTTAGCATATGTTGGTAAAGCCCGTGGCCCTGTAAAGAAGCGCTAATAGTCACATTCAGTAGGATTACCTAAGGTTTCCATTATTTGCACAAGGGTTTTATTGAACTTTAGTTTCCTTGGCATCAAAGGAATGTTCACCGTATATGTTCAGTTCAAAATAATTCAACGGAAAGATTCTAAACATCTTCATTAGCTAAACATATTCTTAGAATCTGATTCGTAATACCACTGAACCAAACTTTACTGACAAATGATAGGTTTTTCATGTTAAAAATAATCTTTAATCTACTAATTATGCTCCCTCAATAAACTCACTAATGACAGGTTAATGTCTCATTATCGCTCACAGTAGCGAAAGTGATCATGGATGGCACTATTAAGAGCATAACGAGTCTTACGTACAGCGAACGTAGACACTATTGCTCGTTAGCCGATTCCACAGCAACCACACCAACGCACAAAATCGTTCATCATATCTTCCATTATTATTAGTCGCCTGGTTGCCTCGTACATTAATATCCGCGCAACCTGTTCCTGTTGCAGAATGGACAGTTTGTTCTCATCGTTACGGTGTTGAAGTTGCAGCAGACTGAACTTTGCTCATTACCGGTCGTAAATTAATGTCCCAAGCTTTGAACTTTAGCAGATTTCATTGAGGAACTGCACGTTGGTGTTACCAGGGAGAACATATAAAATGCAATCGCTGGAAAAAAGAAGAGATATTAGATGGCAGCTGATCCATAAAATAATACCTTCCTCGGCCACACGAAAACCGATTCTCTCCTAACGTTTTGGGCACCACGCGCTTACATTCTTTTGCAAAAATCGTTACAACTTAAAATTCATACCGTTTTGCAAATCCTGTGCCCGCCCGGTCGGCTGTGCGGTGGCTGTTTTCCAATTGAGCAAACAGTTTTCCCCGCTCCAAGAACGCGGCTCGCCATTTCGGTTCCGTTTATTCCTTTACCATTTGGGAAAAACACACATACACACACACAAACTTGACAAGGCTGGCAGGTTTGGATCGCGCTATCGTCAAATGCCGTCCGTAGTCAACCGATTTGTAGTCGGTCCGTCAGACAACCCCAGTAAAGGTAAAGCGCGAAAGACGACTTCTTGACTGTGCCACACTTTTATGATTCAGATTTCATTACACGTGCGTCACTTTTATGACGCCTGACGCCTGTTGTCGGCCTGCGAGAAATTTGCTGGTAAGTTTTTCCGACATTCACGTTTCAGGTGAACGTTGGAGCGGCGGTGGTGTACGCCACCGGCAATATTAAGCGGAACTGGTGTGCAAGGGGAAAGAAAGAACGTGGTGTGCAACAACATGGCTCACAAAGTCCTACGAGCAACGGTACGCTGTGTGTGTGTGTGTGTGTCGGACAGAATGGTCACCCCCCTGTTTGCCTTCCTTTGCTGGCGACCTTTGCAAAGAGAAAGAATGAGGGGTTCACGTACGTACGTAGTGTGTTCACAAATGCTTGTGGCCGTCGTCACAAACACCTGAGAGAGTGGTTGGAAAATTGATCCGTTTTTCCACGCTCGGTTGCTTTTATCGGAGCGGTCGGGAGCGAAAACGAGCTGGCGAGAAAATCGATCAACAACCAGTTGTTTGGAAATGTTTATAGCGAGATAGAATTAACAAACAAGACTCACGCTTTCATTGCAACGTTAACTTCATTGACGGGCGTTGGGGATAAATTGAGCGCAGCAAATTAAGAATGTAGAACGAAGAAAGAAAATTATACGATACATCATGCTGCATCTGTGCTGGACAAGTTGGAGTTCATGTACATCTTCAGCATAGTTATAAATCACAATAAATTAAACTTAAATAAATTATGAAAGTTGCGAAATAAAGTTGAATGACAAGGCATGACCTTTTATCAAAACTGTTGGTCATTAACTAGGGGCGATGGTATAATTGGTGGCGGCGCTAGTTTTCACACGACTAGACCGGATATCATATCCCGTTCGAACTTTCTCCTTGGAAATAGCTTTCTTGAGGCTGTAGAGCTACAGAAGAACAGAAGAAATTGGAGTTAGTAAAAGTTACAAGTTACTATTTTACTAGTAATAGTTACCAATCTTTTGGTGTAAGCCTTTGTAAGATTCTAATGTTAGTTCAAAGGTAGTAATTAGCTATAAGAAAGGGTTCTTCTTGGGTAATAGATTTTACCATTTACCATTTGTATTATAAGTATAGAAATATAGTATAGATGCATTTTTTGTAACGCATATTGTTCCCTTTTTTAATCCTGATATCATTTTACTGATTAAACAGAACGGCAATCAATGTGCTTATTGCACGTGCCATTTTAGCCAAATGATTCATTGTTTAAAAGGTGCATAAAATTGCGACCAATGTTTGTATAGCGATGCATCCACATTTGTGTTGGCCTGAAACACTAATGTCTTTTGAGCATGGCTCTTGGAGCCTTTGAGGAACCGTACGCAACAAATTCTATTATACGAGAGAGCGCTTTTGGGACAATCAGACGATGTTAGATGCGACGTAAACGACAAGGACCCTCCAACTATCAGGTCTTTTGGTAGATAAAGCTCTTTCTTTTACAAGGCAACTTGATAGATGAGATCCCGTGAATTTTTTTTTCATTTATTTATAGAGGCTTTAGGTCTTGGTGATCCCGTGAAAGCTATGGTGTTTTGGACTACAATTTTCCTTCGATGAGCAAGGCGTTTAGAGGATTATAAGGCATCTTGAAAGATAAAGCACCTTGAACAATGAGGCCCTCTTGCTGCCGCTCATTCATCCTTCAGTATTGTGGATCAATCAGTTATATGATATATGTACGAAACAGTAGAAGAAGATCGTAACTTACGCTAATATTTGTTTTTCATATAATGTGGCTTATAAACTATGGATTAATATGTATGGATTAATACAATTAACTTATGTTCTGCAAAACCATTCGTTACATGTACAAATTGACGTAGGCATGTAATTGCAATGGAAATGCCTGTTGAGCGTTTACTGTAACCATTATAAGGTATTGTACATAATAATGAACTAATATTCAAACCAACAGCACTTTAAGTTGCATTGCTTCTATATTTTTAGGCAATTGGCATAATGATTTGTAATCCGACCGAAGTGAAATAATTATAATCAACCAGAGACAGCGATCTCACTAATTTTCTACGCGTAATACACAAATTTTCTCAGCGATATATGGTGTGTTGTAACCTACGCGTTGTATGATGTTATTATTTGTAATTTAATGTTCGTTGTAGCTATCAGAGTATCGCTGTTTTTATATTGTTTAGAAAATGTATTTCTAAACTATTGTGCTAAATTGTGTTTTGTTCAATTGTCTTATTCTTCCCTATAGAAAATGGTCTTTTGAGCTACGAAAATCCCAACTATCATATGGATCCCCAGCGATTGGAACGCAATTCACATTTGTACGAGGAGATCATTTCTGAATTGCAACAGCAGGGAACTCTCCGACCGATCGCGGGCGTACAGAATGGTGCGCAAATGATCGGTAACAATCGCAAAGGCTACGGAGTGCTGGACCTTGGCACGATGGGTGTTGATTTGAAGAGTGATCCAGACGCAAGGTAGCTACACCACAATTCGTAGAGTTAAGAGCTTCTAAGTGAGCATATTGATACTAACGGTTTTGCCCCCTTTTTCGATTGTGCTCATTAGTTCCCCGAAGGAAAAGAAAACGTTGCTTAGCGACACGTCGCCGAACGAGTCAAAAACACAGAAAGACCAGGAACCGGAACATGGGGAAAAAACGCAAGAAATTCAACACATTCCTGGAACGTTAAACTCGGACGATCTGTACGCATTACCGAACAAGCGGAAACAGTTGGATGTGGGTGAAGTTCCTTCGGAAGAGGATGATGCAGATGATGAAGAGCTGCACAGGGATGCGCTGGACAGCGAGGAGAAAGGGAAGCGGGAAGATATTGAAGCGATTGAGGATAAGGACAAAACGAAAGATTTACCACCGGGATGGGAGAAGCACGAAGGTAGGTAAAATTAAATCGTGCCTTAGCACGTTACATAGGTAACAAGTGTTGTATCCGTCCACTCCATCCGTACAGATAATGGAGGTGCGTACTACTGGCATATCAAGTCCGGCACCATCCAGCGTGAGCCGCCACTATGGCCAAAGGATGCGAGCAGTCGAGAGCTGAAAACGCCCAGCATTCCCATACCGCGAAGTATACAGAATTCCTCCTTCACTCAAGCCTTGAACAACCTGTACGGAAATCCGAAGGATGGTATCAGCGCTAGTGGCAACAGCAAATCCGCCCTCTACGACAGTATGACATCGTCCGTCACCAGAAGCAGCACTAGCTCGGCGCTGGATCAGGAAGACGAACGACGCCGTCGGGAGGATGTTGCGTTGAAGTAAGTTCATCATATCGTCCAGTACTACAAAGCGTCATTAAAAAAAAAACACGCACGTGCTTCTTTTAATTTCTACAGACGACGAAGCTTTCCCTTGAAATCGGATACCGATCGACCAATACGATTTGCCGTGCGTTCGCTCGGTTGGGTTGAGATTGCGGAAGAAGATCTAACACCGGAGCGATCCTCGAAAGCCGTCAACAAATGCATCGTTGATCTGTCACTCGGGCGAAACGATATGCTGGACGTAGTGGGCCGTTGGGGAGATGTGCGTAGTAAAACCACCGCAATTCCGCTCCCAGCTCTTTTGTTGTTGTTTCTAACATTTTCCTTATCTTGTGTAATTAGGGGAAGGATTTATTCATGGACCTGGATGAAGGGGCGCTAAAGTTGATAGATCCGGAAAATTTGACAATATTAAACTCACAGCCAATTCACACGATACGCGTATGGGGCGTAGGACGTGATAACGGCCGGTAAGTGTAATTCGACGCGTTGCCTCCGGACATTTTGTTTAGCTTAGCAGCAAAAGGTTACCCTACCCCGATTGCATCGCATATGGCCAACAGCAATCGTCACATACACACACATCCAAAGTAATCACGTTCTACTAAAGCTTCTTCGTTTTTTCTTTGCTTTTTTATGTGTTTTAAGTTTTTCGCTCATCCGGTGCTGTAGTTAATGTCTGGGTATTGTTTTTCTTTTCTTTTATCAATGTTGTAAAGATTTTCTTCAACTACTTTTTCGCCCTGTTCCTGACACTTTTTCTTTCATCTCTTTATCTTCCCATCTCCGGTCTGGTTATCGATTTTCTCCGTTTTCTATATATGTTTTTCTCTTCTGTTCTGTTTGCTACGTACCGGCCTTTTATTGATGGGGCGACGATGATAATGATGATGATGATGATGATGATGGTGGTAACGATGCACGACACACTTGTATACGATAAACACTAACACGACTCTCGCGCATGTGATGTGCTGCGGACGTTTTGTCCGGTTTGCAGTGAAAGGTAAATTAATGGATCCAAGCGCGTATATAAGAAGTACACTACCGTCTCGCTACCATATCAACCCCGGTGGGACACACTTGGTACTACACAGAAGTATAGAGCTTCCGAAAGATGCGAGACACTGTTTAGGATTGGAAGAAATCGATAGCGTTAAAGCAATAAGTAATTCATCGCCCTTTGGTTCAGATTGTATTGTGTGTTCTGTGTTTCTTTTCCTTTCGTTGCAGGGACTTTGCGTACGTGGCTCGAGATCGTCTTACCAGAATACACATGTGTCACGTGTTTCGCTGTGAAACTGCTGCCAGAACAATTGCAAATACGCTCAGGTAGGTGCAGTGTACCAGCGCATTGTTAAACGTTCAAAAGCAATAGTGTTCAAACGATTCTAGTTGAATTATTGATTTTATTGATTCTGGTTTGACGTCATACACTGGTAGACGTACCAATTACATATTACGTCGGTTCTTACACAGCGAATCATTCCCTAATTTCAGAGATATTTGTAAACGAATAATGATCGAACGTTCCCTCCAACTCGATGCAAATGGATCTAGCATGAACAGCACACGATGCGCCATACGTCCCACTGATCTACCGACTGAGAACCGACGCTGGATACGACATCGTAAGTGAAGTGTCGATTAACCGTCGTCCGATTCGTTGCTGATCCATTCCACTTTCCACCCTAGCGCAATCATTCCCTACTCCAATGGAAGAACCGAAGAAAGTATTACGGGCACAATACGTTGGAAGTGCAGAAGTAAATCAACCGACCGGTATGGAGGTATTGAACGATGCCATTGATAAATTGACTTCCTGCACGCCACCCGAAAACTGGGACTTGGTGAACGTTGCCGTAGCACCCAGTATGATCAGCGTCAACTCGACGGTACGTATTGAACGCCGTTGTATGATTGTGGTGCGCTGTTACACGCTGATTGTGGTTGTTAATTACACACATTTCTATTACGCATCAGGACTCGGACGGGCGCTTGTTGTGTGAATGCCGTGTGCGGTACTTAAGTTTCTTGGGTATTGGTAAGAACGTCCAACAGTGCGCTTTCATCATGCATACTGCTCAGGACAAATTTGTGGCTCACGTGTTCTACTGCGAGCCAACAAGCGGACCATTGTGCAAAACGATAGAGGCAGCTTGCAAGGTAAGTGTGTAGCGTTTTTTGTTTTGCTTCTTATGGAATGAATGTTAATGTTTCGCGAGTTGGTTTTTGTTTGTCTTCTACAGCTGCGATACCAAAAATGCTTGGATGCTCATCCGGAAGGTAGTGGCCGCTACTCGGCCGACTCGCAAACGCCCGGGAAGGGAATTGGTGCGACTTTAAAAAACTTGATGAGCTCGTTCTCGCTTAAAAAGGATAAGGTCAGCTCCTGAGAACGAGCCAGATCTCTGCAGGTACGATATACATGCGCCTTTTTGGGGCGTGATTGAATGCGCCATTGTATAAGGTAAAATACGTTTTTTTTAGGAAATCTGGCCACTTCCTCCAGAGAGGGAAGTCATTCCGCATCGGCATCTACAGTCGCCATTGATCAGCAAGAAAATATTTGAACATCCCAATAGTCCGTAGCATTCGATGCTGCCAGTAGCCTGGCAAAAGATAAACCTAGTTAAATACAACAGCAACCAACATCGCAAGACTACTACTACTACTACTACTACTACTACTTATGGCAGAGGTCCGGGTGTGACGATAGACGACAACCAACCGATACCGGCAAATATAAACTATGATGCCAACCATGCTGCTACCGATATGGTGGAGGACAGTGGTGTTAAGACGCTTGATTCCGTCATGGAAGAATCATTTGGCAACTGGTCGGACGGTCAATAGAATTAACATTTTAACGCTACACAGCAACTGTGCAGGAATAGAAAGCAACGCAAGCAAGCAGCAAGCCACAACATAAGAGACGCGCAATGATAAAACATTAACCATTCAAATATCCAAACATGCGTTCGCTTCAAAGCGTGCTTGTTGCAAGCAACGTTCGATATTGCTACCTTATAGCCTTCGGCATTGTATTGATGGAATTAGGGAAAGCGTTTGGTAAGCATCAACTTAGTGCACCTGTGAGCGTAGATCGCCCTGTTGTAGATCGTAATTCGAATTTGAGCATCATTGGACACCTGTTTTTATCTAAACAAAAAAAAAATGCGAGTGTATGTGTGTTATCATAGATCTCTTGTGCGTGCGGAACTAGGCTGCTGTGCGGTCGATACGTGTAAACAAGCTCATTCGTTTGATTTGTTCACACTTTGAGTGGCTCACGATCATTTATCAAATTATGATCAATTTTGTGGTTGGAGTGTGGACGTGTGGTTTGTAATCTAATTAACCGTGTAATTCGAGCTGGTAAACTATGCAAGTGGGAAATTTATCGTAGCGAACGATTGTGAGAAAGTATCTAGTTGTATCATCTGACAGAAGGTAGATTGCATTGTCCGGCTTCACAACTGCTGCAAGCTTACACATGCACAGACGCGAGGCTTATTTGTCACGAACTAAACCACAATGTTAGTAGATATGGATACGGGTTTGAATGCTTTAGGTTTTGATTTTACTTTTTACTCTCATGTTAAGTACAATTCAAAAAGCTATCTTACATTTCTGTGCAATCTAAGTTTGAGTCCCTACTGTTCACGGGAACATTTTTCCCCTAAATTCAAACTCACATCGAGTACGCTTAAAATTGGCCATGACAACACTTGTTTTATAAAATATAATTTCAAAATCGATTACGTTTTCATTCCTTTTATCTTCTACGTTGAGATGCTGTATTCGGAAAGTTTGCTTGTTTATTAATTCCAACGAAAAAGAAAACACATTAGAATAAAGCATACCATTAGTAAATCAAAACTGCCGTTCAATTTAAAAATGTTTCCATGGTCGGTGTATATAACTTTGTACTACTCTATATTTTTGTAAAGGAGCAGTAGAAATAAAAAGGAAAGGAAACAGGGGACACGTGGAAAGTCGTAGAAAAGAACAACGGGGAGAGGATATTATTTAACATTTCAATGAGCAAACAAAATACCCAGTAGGACAAATGATTAACGAGTATGGCATGCTGCAGTGAATCCGTGTGAATCCGTTTTTACAACAAAACATGACGAAGAAACGCTTGTGTAACGCCTTTTGCCTTGCGTGTACGTAAACCGATCCGTTGATTTCCCCTTAAAGAAACGTGATAGCTAACCGCCTCTTTTGGTAACGATAGTAGTAGCGGTGCTTACGATGCGGACGAGAAGAAAAGGGACGATACTATAGATATAAATATATAAAAATTATTTTTGCTATGTACCAGATTGCGTTCGCTTTAGGAACTATTCTAAATAAAGAATAAGGAAAAAGAAATTGGAAGAGAAAAGAGCGTTAGCAGTGTTTGCAAAGCTAAGTAAAATCAGAAAAACCGAATGAAAATGCAAAGAAATTTATTGTTTAGAGAGAGAGAGAGAGAGAAAAGTATGGAAATCTGTTAAGGTGGAAAAAGTGCAGTGGAAACCAAACAACCCAAGGCTCGCGAAGTAGATATAGGGAAAAAGTTATTTGTAAAAAAGAAGATCAAACCCCCCCCCTAATTTGTTTTGTCAACCAAACCCAACCATCCCCTCTCTCCTATAATGATCTCCTGCCGACTTTGTCGGTGGAAACATATTCGTCCTTGAAGTAACGTCCCATTGAGGTGTAGTCAGTCAGCTCTCTAATTTGTGTACTTTGCCTCCTCTCCAGTACAAACCCTACCAACACCGGTGCTTCAATAGAACAGACGAATTTATTTTATGCTCTTTACATCTTCACATACATTGCAACAATCGAATTACGATCAAAATCAGCACAATAGAGTTTCACTTTACTATGGTTTAATTCACAAACCAAAAGCTGATACTGCATTACATCCTTTGAACATTGCGTACCTCGACAAGTGAGCATTTTTATTTCGTCTATTGCAGCAAAACAATTCCGCTAGATTTTATGTTTTATTGAGACAGCTCGCCTATCCAACCCCTCTTTCCAATTGTACCACATTGTATGGACCAATTGTGCTATATTCGATATACAAAGCAAACCCATAAACTGTACACCGCAAACATGAATCAGGAATTTAAAATGGAACAGTAAAGGCACACGATTTGCCAGTTAGAAAACAAACAAAACAAAACATATAACGAAAGAAAAGCTTTTCTTAGCTATATTTCTTGCTATATTTTTGTTGAAGCTTACACAAGTAGCAAAAACTGGGTCGCGGGGAGAGGTACAGCGACCGATACCAAAAATCAGCTTAAAAAAGGGATTATGCTACCAAAGAGATATAACAAAGCAAAGTAAACCAAAATGTTACAAACATGAAGCATAAGCACATAATCGATACTATAGGTAAAACCGGCTTGATGAAGCTTGCAAGAAACAATCGTGTATTACACATACAACAAGGAAAATAGGGAAGAGTAAAACAAAACTAAAAACTAACAACAAACAAGATGCTAATATCATGTAACATTGCAGATAATTTTTGTACGACTAGCTATATCGGATCGTAGCGAAAGAATGTTTTAGTTAAAGCATAGTGTTGATCCACCAGTTTTGTCAAACAGGAACCATTTCCGTTTACGTATGATTTGAATAATAAATGGCTTGAACAAAATTCAACAGTATACCACACAGTGTATTTATCCGCCGTTGACTTTAACATTCAAATTCTATGCAGTAGAGAAAGTTAATTTCGAGCGTTCAAAAGCAAATTTTGTTTAGGTAATGAATGCCATTAACCGATATCATTTGGGAGATGTAGAATTTCCGATAATTGACTTTTTTATGTTTTAATTTTGTACGTAAGTCCAAACAAAAAAAAAAGCACACTAGAACTAGCTTGATTGCTGTTGTACATACGTGATGCGGTGAAAGCAAAATACTTTCCCAACTTCAATTGCCATGCGAATCGTCAGCTATGTATGCATAAGATAGGAAAATGTATTATGCAACTTTGAACAACAATAGTGTCGTTTGTCTTGCCAACAAGGGTACTTTACAATGCAAACACACAAATTAGTTCCACAGAAAGATGTAAAAGAAAACAACAAAAAAACATAGAAGCGACAGTTTGTTATTGTTCCTACTTTAATAAACGAGTAAAAAGGCACGCCAGAACATAAGGCAGTAGACAGCAACAACAACAACAAAAAAGAAAACTAATTGATAAATCAACACCGATCGTCAATTTTTCTAATTTCTAACACAGTAACGAAGCTAGGGCCGAGTGCATTAATTCAATCAGCTTTAGCCATAGCCTCAACGCCACAACACCAGATAAAGAGTCTTTGCATACGTATAGCAAGCAAATAGAACAATTCACACTATTCAAATGCTTTGTGCAGACAGGATAGTATGACTTCTACCTGGCTTCAACTAACAGCCAAGGCCCAATAACATTAAGGCTAAAAGCTTTACTTACGTACCACAACACAAGCAATTAAGAGAAAGGCAAAAATGATTGCCACCAAAGAAATATTATACCGGACAGTGCTAGCGGAAGAGGCGCATCGTTGTAATAAATAATATTCAAACTAAACTATTAAACCAACAACATCACTTAAAAAACAAAGCGAACAAACAAAATATCAATATACAACACAACAGTTACAAATCCTACAAATCACGCCGGACAAGCTAAAGGACGTTACAGAAAGATAAGGCTCTGAGGCACCATCGTTCGTGAAAATGCGAGGGAACCACAATATAATCTATAGCACGAGTATAACACAATTTGGATGTGCAAAGTCAACGCGGAATACTTTATTGGGAGATCCGATCGTTTGTCCACAGTAAAAGATGCATTAAAATTCAAAAAAGAAAACGATTACTTGACGCAACGATGCAGAATATGAAACATATACACGATCACACAACTATCACACTGAAACAGCAACTTGAGCAGATGTATGAGCAACTATTATCCTTTTATGTACGTGTTTGCAGAAACAGAAAAAACGTGGGATTAGATTGATTTGTTTAATCGTTTTGATTAATCAGCTTGCAGATGTGGCACCACTATTTGCACATTTCATTTCCTTTGCCCTTGAACACGAATCGAGGATAAACAATCAATTCAACTTTGTTAATATAAACGTAAGTAGTGTTGTATGCGTTTCACTGTATGATTAAGCAATGGAGCGTAAACATTGCTGAACCACACATAGGCCGCAGCTACCACACGTATGCACAACTGCAGCCGTGGTCTTGAACTTGACCAATGTTGCTGCTGGCGTGGTGTGAACGAACATTGGCATTCGTGCATTCAGTGCAGTGAAAATCCAACGAAAAGCTTTTCAAAATAACATTTTGCATAGTGTGACACAACACATGTCCTACGCTTGATGGTAATATGTAAACAGCACAAGAAAGATACAAACGACAAAGCTGAATTCAATTGAACAGTGGATAGAAAAGAAATGAAAAAGTAAGAAGAAATGACTAACTTCTTTGAGAATTGAAAAACGGTTATGGTTAGATGGTTGTTGGGCAAAGACGCGGCAAGGTAAAAAGCTTCGAACCGGACGAACAAAAAACAATGACTGCATCGCTTTTGATTATAATGTAAAGTTGTATAAAAAAAATATACACACGTATAAATATATATATATATGAAAGAGAAAACTTGAACATAGACTGGAACTGAAATTATTGAAGCAATGACTACGGGGGGGTAAGATTATTAAATTGATGGTCCAAAATTTAACTAACTTAAGGTTTTACATCATAAAATAGATTTGGATATCTTATAACGTATGCATTATAAACATAGCGTAATTGTTATTAGCAGGAACCTTTTATGCAAGAAGTATTCTACAAAAATATTGCCATCCCTTACCGGGCGCGATCCTTTGACAATGTCCTGGGACCTTAGCCATGGTTATCGTCGTGCCATGGTTATTAACGTTTGCGTGTTTTCAGCTTTGGTGCATTGAGGATCACTTGCTCCTTCATCTTGACAAAAACATCATTTGTAAGGTCCTCCGAGAGTAGTTTGTACAATTATGAAACAAAAATTTGAACACATGAGCAATGTCCATCTTATTAAAAATATTCTTCACTCTTTAGACGGATGAGCTGACTGCTCGATAAATGTTTCACAACACAATGAAGCCACCGGGTAATAAAGTCTTACGTTCATACAACATTGTTCGTTGTCCGGAAACTGTCACTGGTTAAATATTTTCGTCCATTTCCAGAAGTGAGAAGATGTAGCAAAACCGCTAATCAGGATGTTCCTTACTATTTACAATTGTTTTGCTATTTTGTCCACAGCACTAAAGACAAATACAGCCAACGATTGGCTGAGTTGGGCTGATCGCTAGGATACATGGGCATTCAAAGAATAATCAAGAAACGTTATCTATTGGTGTACTAGAAACATACTAGCATTAAGTTTGTTTAACTCCCACCATTGTCCTCATTTCAGACTGACCGTAAAGAATAAACGATCGCTGCGAAAACTAGCGTTCGATGCATGTTTGCAGTTTGCAGACGACCATCAAGAAGTGAGCATCGACCCAAAGAACCCAAACATCAATTGGTGCTGCAGAACTACAATAACCAGTGGAACCGTTGCATTCAGTACTCGTACGGATGGTTTTGGATCAGTTTTTTCGAACCAAGCGTTCACCGGCACTCACCGAAAGTTTGCGCTGCGGATTAGCTTCTGTGGCCGACTATGAGCGGCGCATGTGCGATACGGCGGATAGCTCTGTCGTCGACTATTGTCGAGGCGGGGCAGCCAGTGAACGAACCGTGACACAAAATCGAGCTGCCTTTGACCGGTTGATCATACGACCACGGTGCCTGCAACGCATTGGCGGTAGCCGTTCGCTCGAAGTGACATCCTTCGGTATCAGCTATCGTATGCCGATCGGAATTGCGCCCGTGGCATTACAGTGTCTCGCACATCCCGAAGGCGAGAAGGCAATGGCACGGGCGGCTCGTACCTTCGGTGTTCCTTTTGTGCTGAGCGTACTTTCAAGCGTTTCGATCGAAGAACTAGCGGAAGCTGTACCACGCGCCCCCAAGTGGTTCCAGTTGTACGTCTTCAAAGATCGTGAACTAACCGAATGTTTAGTTCGTCGCGCGGAGAAAGCACGGTTCCGGGCGCTAGTGGTTTGTGTAGACACTCCGGCACCGGGGTTAAGCCGATCGGAACGGCGGAACCCTTTAACGCTGCCAGCGAAGGTAACGTGCGCCAATTTCGTTCCAAATGGCAACGGGTCAAACGGAAGCAACAAGGCCAAGTCATGCTCGGCTAGCGTTCTGGATTACGTACGCAGCCAGCTTGATCCTAGCCTCGGTTGGGACGCAATACGATGGTTAATGAGCATCACGTCACTGCCGGTCATTGTGAAGGGCATTCTTAACCGGGTCGATGCGCTCATTGCCGCAGACGTTGGCGTGCATGGGTTGATCGTGTCGAATAGTGGCGGCCGCCAGCTTGATTATGCACCTGCTGCGGTAAATATATATTCACATACATACTCTATAGATACACTTATCGACCCTTGTTGGTTGTCCATAGCTTTAAAAGAAAATTCTACAATATTTCGTTACAGATTGAAGTCCTTCCGGAAATAGTGCATGCCGTTGGAAATCGCGTCGAGGTTATGCTAGACAGTGGTGTCTCGCAAGGAACGGATGCTTTTAAAGCTCTAGCAATTGGGGCGCGTATGGTATTTGTCGGCCGTGCTGCCGTGTATGGACTGGCGGTAAACGGACAGCGAGGTGTTGAGGAGGTGCTGGACATCCTCAAAACCGAGCTCGAATCGACGATGCTTAATGCTGGCTGTGGCACATTGGCCGACCTTACACCACAACACGTTTGCCATGAGGTACAGCTGTACTACCCGGCGGTAGCAGCAGATCCGTTGCGAAGATCTTGGCGAGGAGAAAGTTTTCGTAGTGATCGTTATCGATCACGTGATAGACAAAGCAATACAGAAACATTCGATGAGGAAACGCTGCAGGACGCAGAACACGGTGGTGTCGAGCACGTTGGAACACGAGCGGAAAATGTATCTGAAAGAGTTACTTTTCAGCAGCGTAGTGTTGATACACCGATTAGCGACGGACCAGCATGTCCGGAAGTAAAGCATTTGTTGACAAAGGTAGCACCCACGGTTGTACATCATCCTCCATATCGGAACGTTCCACTGCAGCTAAGCGTTCCGCGGGGAATATTCCGTTCGAACACAAACAATTTAACGAAATGTAACGGCAACGCCACCACATCAGGGTGTCCTTCAGAGGGAAATGTAAAAACGGCTAGAACCGTCATCAATAGAAAGGATTTTTCATCCAGACGGGTAAAATCACACTCGATGCATAATCTAATTGCCGCAGAGAATGCAGAGCGAAGTTGTAACAATTAAACATTTTCATGGTATTACTCGGAAGAATTGTTCGCGGTCCATTGTGGTAATAGTTAAATAAACATAAAATATAGTAACAGCATTGCTTGAAAGAAACATCAATTCATAACACATCTTTCGTGTCCCATCGGTCGCGGTAATCTCCAAATAAGAAAATCTACAGAGCTGTTTCCAGATTTATGCACGATTCATGACAAACCTTGTCAACTATTAGGCTAACAGAAACAAGCAAGATGTTATTTCCAAAATAAAAAGGAACAATGACAGTAAATCTAAATACTCTTGCTAAGAATGGTTGCACAGACATTTTTCAACACATTATATGTACAGTAAACTTCCTTAAAATAACTCTAATCCGTTCCCATGTTTCGGTCTTCTTCTATTCCATACAAAAGTGAAAAATACCGTTCCACACTGAAATTAAGAAGAACAGTGGCGAGATCCAACAAAATACAATGCAATAAAACAGTTTGCACCAAAACAACTAAACTAGACATAAAAATATTTTTATGTTTTGTTGCATGGTTGTACAAGTGATGTTAATAAAGAACAATGAAAGAATCACGAACACTGACAAGCTCTTTACACTGAACGAACTATAATACACTGAGTTAGATTCTCCAGCTTCGGACGGACTGGTCATGAGAATGTCCCGTAATACCCATACGGGGTATTACTGATAAAGTGATTAAGTGATGCTCGTTGATGCATCCACCAAATAGCCCGGGACAATGTATGCATTGGCAAAAGACGGTACTCATCCGTGAACGATTTTAAGGACTTCAGCAACAGACCGAGAACGCAAAGCGATTGCAGGGTCGGATAGTACACTAATTGGCACATAACGTACATAGTTAGTTCAGTTAGATTGTTAATACAATAGTTCAGTGTTAGATTGAACGTACGCTAAGATGGATCTAAACCGTTCCCCTTTTGCTATACCAAAATACAACAATCCACCGCCAGAGGATCAACTACCACTGGTAATAGGTCCGCTGTCCATCACAAATAATACAGCCATCCAGCAACATTCATCTGTGTATTTAACAGCGGCCAAAGCTGCTGAACGGTTTAAAATACCATATGTCCACACACTAAGATCACCTCTATCGATAAATGCATTCGATGGAGGCAATTTCGATCAAACGATGGTGCGGTGGCTTCAAGTTTTCCCGTTCGTAAACGGTTCGATGTTACGTTCTTTGGTGAGACGAGCAGAATCGTGTGGCTTTAGTGGGTTCGTACTGTCCTTCATGGATCCAGGTGATTCTGTAGTGAGCATATTTGATGAACACCGTGACGTTCATCATACATTTTTCCCCGAGTTGGAATCAATGGATGTGGACGGCAGTGAGCACCGAACATGTAACGTGAAATCGTTGTTAGAACAGAAACAGTTCGCAACTCATACTATACAAACCGTTCGTAGTGTTAGTGAAAAAGCGATCATCGCTCACATACCAATTACTCAGAGAGAACTAATTCTTGAAGCTATGCGTGAAAATATAGATGCCGTTTGTGTAGTCATTGATGAATATATGCCTTTTCCGAGATTTGTAAGTTTGCTGTAGAAGTAATCGCAAATATTGCAACATGTACGTCAATTAAAATGTTTCCTATTCCCATCTTTTCACACCAGATCGATGCTATTCAAATGATACAGCGTTCTTCTCCGAAAAAAATTCCTGTGTACGCGGATGGCAGTAGTTTTACGGAAGAAGAAGTTGTTCAACTCATTGCATATGGCGTGGAGCGTGTAATGCTGGATCAACCAATCATATGGGGTTTGACGATCGATGGATTTGATGGAATATCGAACGTAATTAACATCTACAAAACAAAGCTGTTTAATGCACGTTAATCGTTTGCCGCCAGAAAAGAGAAAGCTAAATCAAAATAGTACTATTAAAATGCTGCGATTGTTTTCGGATATTGTCAGACACGCCGTACGTACATCTACACCATTTCATGTAATCAAGTTTTATTCGTTTGAAATTGAATCTTGAAGAGAAGATAATATATGTAATATGCTATAATTAAAGTAGAATTCTTGTCACGCTATATGCTGCTTTTGAATGCTTGCATTAATAAAATTACCAATTCCATCACACATTTCAGTTTGCAAAATCTCATTTCATAACACGGTTGAAACGCTTGCACAGTATCCAGTTAAGTGCGGATTTTTCTTTGTTACATTTTGATCGTTTTCCAACACAGTGGAGGATTTCTAATATCAGTGTTTACCATACGCCCGTTTGATTTAACTGTTCCGATCTAACTAAACGATCCATTACTTTATTGACAAATTTAATCAGGAAACCCCGGATGGGGAGTTGGGGAGGGTGGTTTCCGAACGTAAAATAAATTGGTATGTGAGCTTGTGTTTAACACCTCTAAAAAAATTCACATATTTCTACACAGTACATACATCCAAGGCGTGTATGTATATTTGTTTGATAGAACTTGAATGACGATTTTGTTTAGTAATAAATACTTTTCGTTTTTCACTTAATTTGAATAGAAAATTATCCTTAATTTCTTGCAGACAAAATAGCATTAAAAATATGTTAATGCAAAAATTACCAACATGCAGTACAACTCATGTCTAAAGAGCAAACAAGCGGGTGATAATGATACCATTGAACGATATATTCTTGTAAAACTTAACCCATTCAATCTTTAATTTGCACCCAAGCCAAATGTACCAGCTTGAGGCCACAATAGCTATCTTTTTTCAATGGCTATTTTTTTTTAGTTCTTCATCCTATGCTTGTTTCTCTTACCTCGACAATGATTTTATGCGACAGGTTCTCGTAAGTCGATTGGCCCACGGTACTCTTTGCCAATACCCTAAATATTCGAAACAAATAAATATTTTCACGCTACCTGCTGATGTGTCGATGAAAGCAATCACACCATGTATATGTCCTTAAGGATGTCCAATAAACTCGGTAAAAAATCGCATTTTTAGATAGGTTTCACATGACCGCATCTGTAGACGACGTAGATGATGATCCAACTGCAAATACAGCAAAAGAAAGAAAAAATGGGCTTCGAATAAGTAACATGAAAGTAACAGACAACAAAATCGATCATACACAGCGTTTTTAAGACTTGAATACGTAGTAATTAATTTAATTCAATGACTGATTCATGACGAACTTTCTAATACACATTCATTTGATACTTGGTGCAATTCCAAACAGAAAGAAAGTGATTTGTTTTTCTCTCTCTCCTAATTATGCAAACGCGGCTAAGGTAGCGTGACATTATTTATTTGTTTCGAATATTTAGGGTATTGGCAAAGAGTACCGTGGGCCAATCGACTTACGAGAACCTGTCGCATAAAATCATTGTCGAGGTAAGAGAAACAAGCATAGGATGAAGAACTAAAAAAAAATAGCCATTGAAAAAAGATAGCTATTGTGGCCTCAAGCTGGTACATTTGGCTTGGGTGCAAATTAAAGATTGAATGGGTTAAGTTTTACAAGAATATATCGTTCAATGGTATCATTATCACCCGCTTGTTTGCTCTTTAGACATGAGTTGTACTGCATGTTGGTAATTTTTGCATTAACATATTTTTAATGCTATTTTGTCTGCAAGAAATTAAGGATAATTTTCTATTCAAATTAAGTGAAAAACGAAAAGTATTTATTACTAAACAAAACCGTCATTCAAGTTCTATCAAACAAATATACATACACGTCTTGGATGTATGTACTGTGGTGCAATTCCAAACAGAAAGAAAGTGATTTGTTTTTCTCTCTCTCCTAATTATGCAAACGCGGCTAAGGTAGCAAGTTTTACCAACGAATATCAACAAAACGTGTATTTAGATGTATTAAAAAGTTTGTCACATTCGTAAAAGAAACAAGTTCTGTAGAAAGATCGCAATACAATAGTTGCAAAATTTAACATGATAAATACTGAAAATATGAAAATAAATATATTTATTATACAAACTATGTGGGATAAATACCTCGATACATATCATTTTTGAAATTGGATACAAAATGGCGAACTGTGATAGGCGGCTCTATCTCAAACACGAGCTAAATATGAGCAGTTGTGTTGTGTTTGCCACCCTTACGCTTGAGAGAAGTATGGCGGGCATGGACATTGCTTGCTGATTCTGTCGATGTGTTAGGATGCCAGCAACGGCGACGATGGTGTAACTTATGAGTTTTAAACATTGTAACGATTCCCAAATTTGTTGGAAAAGCGCGATGTGTTCAAATGCACTGCTGTAGTCAAAGGAACTTCTGACACGCACCCTCGACAACTTACTGGATATGATATATTCAGGGGTATTAACGATGCCACAAGAGATATGAACAAAACAACCACCATTCATCCACATTGCGCTTCTATCTAATTCATCGAAAGGCATTCGTTCTGGAATACAACAGTTATACATGAAGAAGTACAGCATATACAGTCAATCCAATTACCTTCAACAGTTATGCCGGCAGGAGGAGATTCTATAGATAGCGCAAGTCTGTGGACAGTTTCGGTATTTTACGTCAACTAGAACTTCGTTAGAGTAAAAATTTGTTCTTCGGAAAATGCTTCCGATAAAAAGATACCAAAGAAAATATTAAACCCTTGTTTTGCAAAGCGCGTTGTGGATGGTTTCATTACAGTGAGAAAATACTGGCTATGGAATGTTGTTCGTATTTGATTTTTTAACTGAACAGTTAACTAAACGTTGACAGACTTATTACAAACTCATTTTAAAACTGCACGCTACATAAACAGTTCGATTTTGAGTATATATATTTCATTACAGTGAGAAAATACTGGCTATGGAATGTTGTTCGTATTTGATTTTTTAACTGAACAGTTAACTAAACGTTGACAGACTTATTACAAACTCATTTTAAAACTGCACGCTACATAAACAGTTCGATTTTGAGTATATATATAAATAAAAATACCTAAAATAGAACAAACCGCTAAATCTAGCGCTACCTCGATTTAATCTTATCGAATCGTAGCACATACACACACAACACGCAATTCGCAATGTAAAAGAATAAATAAATAAAACATTAATAATTTAATGCTACAGTTGAAACGAATGCTTACCTTACGGGCTAGAAGATTTTGTTACGATTGTTTAGATATCGTTTAGATTGGGCTTATTAGGACGTGTTTTTTTTTAAATGTTTCTATTCTTAGTAGAGATACCTCATATGAAGGAAAACGATTCTGAACGAAGAATATTACATCCGACTGCACTTCTTCTGCATCATGCTGCAAAACCATTCATGCTAGCTGCATTGATAAGTTGATGCTTTAGTAGCTACGGCTGCGACTGCGATCACGGTCCCGCTCGTTACGATCTGTGCGATGGAGTCGATAGCGAAAGTGACATGTTAAACGTCTTTTCCAATAATTACTCATGCATTTTGTTATGTCTTTGCTTACCGCGTCTGTTATGACGATCTCGTTGTCGGTTATCATAGCGATCGGACCGATCCTTATAATCTCTATGATCACGCCGGCTACCGTAACCGCTACGGTTACGATCTCTGTCTTCTCGCTTATTATTGTAGCGATCGTCTCGCTCGCTGTTAAAAAGGTTGCATGAAAAGATGCGTTAGCCCAGTACGCACACAAACCCGATTTCCCGTATTGTATATACCGTGATTTGCGTTCCTCGCGTTTTGAGTTGTCTCTTCTACGACGGTCATCGTCTTTAGAACGGCGCTCTTCAAGATTGATGGTATTTTTCCTTCTCGCCTCATACATTTCATCAACTGCTTTACGTAATTTTGAATACCTATGCAAATGTTAGAAAACCCCGAACGAACGATTAACATACATAATAGATACTATAGATAACTAAGAGACACTACTATGTGCCGATCAGCACGATCATCATTACTCAATACATACCCTAGATGCTGTTTGCCGGTAAGATGGTCATCAATCCTTTGCTGTGCATCGCCAACAATGAGAAATGCTCCACACACTTCACAAACTTCCATTTGTTTTTCCTGGGAGGCCGCAATTTCCGCCGTCACTGACCATCCGTTGGACTCGTGCTGTTTTATAAGAGCTTCTTTTTCCTCCTTCAGCTGATCACATTGCTCCATTAAACCCTGTCCGAACAGATAACGTCGAAAGTGCTGTACTGTATGTATTCATTTAACTATTAATTTAACAGCACTACCTGGGCTTGCTCGACGTCGCCTCGTGTGCCAGCTTCTTCCGCTTCCCGCACGAGTTTATTGATCCGCTCGGTAAGGGAACTGATTTGCTCCTGATGCTTAGGTGCGGGTCGTCCTCCTTCCGTTTTGCTGTTCATAAGAAGAAGTCTTTGCTTACCTTTCACAATCTTACGGTCCACCTCATTGATCATGTTGGTGCAAAACCTTAAAAAATCCTCTTCATACTGGGTTTTCTTGCGGCAAGGTTTTGCTTCGTCAAACAATCGTTTTGCTTCATCGTCGTGCAGTTTAGTGCATTGGCCCAAATCGGCACGGGTGTTAACAAATAGATCGTGGGGACAAAACTTTACCAAAAAGTATGGACAAAACTGAAAGAAAATCACACACACACACACAGAAAGGACCGGGCGTTGAAAATGAATGGAATCATTGTTTCATACTTTGTTTACGTTTACCTCTTCATCGGTCCACGACACTTCTTTCGCCGAAGCAGAAGGATCCAGATTACGGTTCCTTCCCATCAGCTCGTCGAGTAATTGCCGAGCAACATCAACCATGTTGAATTCCGATGATAACACACAGACTGGCACCAAAATTAACAATTGAAGGATATTCTTATGTTCAGTACAAATTGCACTTCACCACCGCGTTGGCCGCTTGGATTAAGTCCAACATACACGATAAATTGGACTAGCTTTATGCGAAACCGCGGAGAAAATTAAGCGAATCGCAAAAGATGCATTAATTTTATTCCCAATGAAAAGGGCTATTTTGACAGATAATGACGTTGTCATTGAAGAATTCCAAGAAAGCAGTGTTGCCAATTCTGTAAAGTTTGTCCCAATCGTATTCATTGTTACATCGCTTCATTATCACATGATTCAAAAACTACAAGAACAAATTGATAATGTTTTATTACATGTGGCCTAAACGGCAGCCTAAACAATACAACCATATTATCGATTAATAAAATAATTCAAACGTTGTATTTCTGGATGGCATCACGGAAATTAACAACAAGCAGCAATGACAGAAATGACAGCCATGCTTTCTTGTGTACCATGCTTTTGTGTTTTTGGTAAATTGGCTCGCCGCTAGAAGGACGACAGCGATTTTGTACGAATATTGAGTACAGCAGAAAACAGGATGAAATACGCATCCGTAAACGCAAAGTGTCCGTCGTACACGGAAAAACATATTATATATGTTGGAGCCCATACCGGATCATTTAAACGTAAGCCTTTGCTGCAAAAATGCGACTTCCCAGAGCACCGTGTTCCATCCATGCTTTCGTCGTTATTTCGTTACAGGAATCAATCCATATGCCGATGATCCATTCAAACAGCAAAACCTTCAACCGATTGATGTGTTGAACAAATCGTCGAAAATTACCTGCATGGAATTCGGCAATGCCGATCGTACCGAGTTGCTAATCGGGCGTACAAATCGCTGTGTGAAGGTATTCAATTGTTCAAAGGAAGAAAGCATATCGAACTTCGAGATCGGCACCGGCGAAGTAGTTGGTCTGGGACGAAGCAATGGATGCATTGTTGTTGGATCCGCCGATGGAATGGTACAAATCGTTAAATACCCCGAACCGGTAAAATTTAGTGCTGGAGAAAACCTGTCCCGGTTACGCCTCTGTCCAGAAGATGAGAATCTCATGGTTACCGGCGGAAAGCAGCTAAAGCAAATCATTAAGCTCTGGGACTTGGAGACGCAAAAGGTTCTTTTCCAGGCCAAAAACGTCAAGAAAGTGTTAGAATTGGAGCAGCTTGTGTGGGACAATGATGTGGTATTTGTGAATCGCAATCTTATAGCCGCCTGCTCCCGGCATGGATACGTCCGGTTGTACGACACAAGAGGGCCAGCGAGACGACCGGTTCAAGATTTCACATCGAATGACCCCGACGGTCAGCTCGCATTTTCTTGTTTGGCGTCCCACGGTGACTATCTGTACGCTGGCACGACTACCTTTGGCGCGAGAGCATTTGATTTGCGAAGGATGAAAAATCATATTCATGTATATAAAGGGTTCACCGGCACTGTAACATCGATTCGCGTTGATCCGTCTGGAAACCACTTGTTCACGGGATGTCTCGATCGATATGTGCGTGTTCATGACGCTCACAAAACGGCTTTAGAGTACCGATGCTACGTAAAATCAAAACCAACACAGGTATTGGGAGTTGAATGGAAAGAACGTCCCGAAGTGAACAAACAAAATGCGGCCGAAATTACCAACGACGATAGTATCGAAATACTATCAAACGATGGCGGATCCGATATCGAATACGATGAAATCTTTTCTAAAATGGCAACAGTCAAGTACGGATAGTAGTTTTGATTGCCAAAGAAATCGATAAAACTAATTAATTATTTTCTTACAGCGAAAAAACTGCAGCAGGAACGAAGAAACGTAAGGCAACCACAGAGGCGACAGAAATCCGGTCGGTTAGTGCCAGTACAAAACACCGGCCTAATGAAGTAAACAGCAAGAAAGTGAGACAAAACAAATAAATCATCAGATTAGAACCATATTTTCGAGAGAGAGAATTTTCATAGAGAAAGAAATTGGCCACAATTCGAATGCGTTGTACCTGCGCCACACACGGTCGTTTCGCTGGCATATCGGGTGACAATTTTTCTTCTTGTCTTTCTACTTCATGTAGCTAAGTTTTAACTCTAAAAAATGTCGAGTTTCGTGTTAGATAGTTACCATATGCGGGGAAATCGGTTGTTCTACAATCATTTGATAGGAAAATATCGTTCGCTTTTACGGTGGACATGCTCTCAGTGAAACATAATCCCTGGAATGGTTTGAAGTTCCGGAGCGTTGATTATGACTTGAGAAATGAAGAACGCGGTCGGAATAAAATAGGTCACAGGCGAGTAGTTATGATCGTTATTGGGCATTGGCCACATTCAGAATTTGATGGTAATGGGGTTGCACGTGGAGTTAGTAAACAATTTCCAATCGATTCAATGCCGTGATATTAATTGCTTGTGTGGATCGACGGGCACGACATAAACTGTTCTTATAACAACAAAAGAACCGGAAGTGCTGATCTTTATATTATCTATTGCGATGAGATAAGTACGTTGAATTCAATATTCGCGCTCATCAGTGAAACAACTGCAGTAGGGATGCAGTGCCAATAATACGTTGAATTGTGAATAACTTTGAAAGTGATTTAATTATCACTCACGGTTGATTAAATGCAGTGTAACCGGCAGGCTTTTCGGATGTCTGTAAAAACCCCGTAAAAACAGTTGTCTAGGTATTTTAATTCTTTCATTGTTTATCTTTAAAATGTACATGTTTTGGCCGACTGCGTTCCTCGAATTACTTACGATAATTATTACGTTCTACGCTGCTACGGGCGTGATTCTTTCTAAATAAAATCTAGCTTTATAACCTTTACCGGGGGCCTTCGCCAGTCTAGCTCCTGTGTGGCTAGCTGTCGGTAAATTTACATTTTACTCACTTAATTGGACAGCCAATCGCCAAGTGTATGAAACCTCGATCCAGACGAGATTAACAACCCAGAACGGGTGCGTATTTGTTAGCCACACTTTGCTGACATCATAGAATTTCTATCTATATTTCTCACATGCCTTTCAAAACAACCTGCAACGTTTAGTTATTGTACAAGACAGCACTCTTTACAGCGTTTTTTTTTACATTGATAGTGAAAACATGTACGCTTTTAGTAACGACCAGTACACTATAACGACGAGCAAAGCATTACCCAGCTAACCAGGTAGTCTTGGGGCAATATAAAATAAACTTAAAAGCAAAACTTTCACATCGTCTTTGCCGGAACTTTCATCCAGTGAAAAGTTACAAACGGATGGAGCCAACTTTCTACACGTGTACATGCGCGCGGGAAAAACGTTAAAATATCTTCCCCCCATTTCAAGAGGAATCACACATCGTTTGCTTCCAGGTATTGTTGAAAGGTATTTTCAGTATTTGAAGCTTCGTATTAGGAACTTTACGCTTCAAGATTGAATCGACTCGCTTGAGCGGCACAATTTCTACCTCTTCCGGAAGATCCAGCTGCGATCCAACGGCAGACGGTGGCTCATCACTTCCGGGCACCGGTTTCAAGATGGGTATGCTACCGCCCATCTGATTTTCTGCATCCTCTACATTCGCATCAATGTACAGCTCTGTGACGCGCAACAGCTCTACGGTGATGGCCCATATCACCGTTTCTAGGGTCTGGTGAAGCTTGATGATTCCCTTCAAGACCATGCGATTCGTTGCAGCTGATTGCGATACGTACGTTGGGATAAGGAGCAGTTTCTTCACATTCGTACAGTTAACGATATGCCGATCAAATCCCAACTTTACATCGCAATTAATTAACTCTAGCTGTGTTAAGGACTTCACCTTCGATATGCCGTTTAGAATGGTAAACATGTCGAAATTTTCCTGTCCCTTCTCTAACCGTAACCGCTTCAAAGAAGTTAAACTCGTTAAAACGTTAGCAAGATTAGATCCCATTTCGGTGCATTCACCGAGCTCCAGCGATTCTAGCAAAACGAGCGAACCCAACGCTTCGATCGAGGTCGAGCCAAGTTTGCTGATTGACGTTAGCGAAAGATGCTTCAGGTTACGCAACGCTCCCAGCTGATGTAGATCGCCTTCCAGTGAGATGGCGGCCGACGATTTGAGGCGCAACTCCTCCAAGTTTACACCGTGTTCAAAGTTTACAAAATCGATGGGATCATTTTTAATTGCTAGCGCGTTCACTACCCGCAGGTTTGGGTTCGAGCGTAGCAGGTTGCCCACTACCGACGACGAGCAGCGACACAAATCAATCACCTCGATTTGATCGGCCTGCCCTATGTGATCGTTGAAACTTTGCCACATCTCGTCATTGCTACCGACGTTCAATACCTTACGTAAATCGAGATGTTTTGTACCATTTTTGCGCAGCTTGGCTATCATGCCTGCCCAATCACTGATGTACGAGTTTTTCATGCGTACCGTCTTCCAAAATCGGGGATGATTTCCTAAATGGTTCCACATGCGGCAAACGCTGCAGGCGCGAAGAAGTTCCTGCAATTAGGTGAGTTTGTTTGGGAGAACGTGTTCATTACATCCATTTATGACATACACATTACACGACAACAATGGTAGAGGTTGTTCGAAACTTACTTGTACTTTAAGATAATTGAAGCTCAACATCAAGCAAGTGTAGCCTGCCGATACGTCCGAAAGAAAATTGGACGGATGACGACCGCTTCCACTTTGGGCAACGGTAAAACTGCTGCCAGTTCCTCCAGACGCCACCGCCAAAAAAGCATCATCTTCCGACACACGATCGTTTGCATTGTTGTTCGTTTTACGACCGTCCTCCGAGATTTTGCTACATTTGTCAAACAGAGAACGAGAAAAATGAAACAACACACATTGTGAGTATCAATTAGAGATAATGTTCTATAGTGATCACTTAGTTTTAATAAGGTGCTTCCGATTTAATCTTCACAAATCATACGAACATTACAGGAAAGGTATGAATACCATACAGCGTACAACAAAGTAAGAAACAAACCAAAAACAAAAAGGGGGACAATTTGCGATCGACATATGTGGTGTAAAGAAAGTTTAAAGTGAGATATATTTTGAAAATATAGTCACGATTGGATGGGGATCTCTGGACGGGAAGTAATTTTTTTTCTGGATTCTCCCTGAAATCGAAAAGAAAAAGAAAGAAATCTGACAGACAAAACGAACTGTTTTCGGTTTCACATTTATCTGATAAAATGGGCAGCAAGTAGCGTTCGACCATTCGACGAATTTCTCCGTTGAGCACATTCACTCGAAAATGAGCGAGATGTGAGATATATTTGCATGCACAATAGGTAGCACTACTATTGATGTGAATCTAGAGAATTATTTCGAAAATGTTAGCAATTTAATAGTACTCTATACGCGTCATGCCTCGGAAAATCGGATCATCCGGACCGTCTCTCCGTACCTAACCTATGACCAGAAAATTGCAGGCCGGAACCACTCGAGGTAGTAGAGCCAAAAAAGAAGAAAAGGAGCGATTATCAGTTCGCAATCGCTGACGCTTATTATTTTACACGGATAAAACGCGTTCCACGTTATGACGTACATAGGTTTAATGAAAGACATGTATATCGAATACTGGCGATTTTTAGAACTAAATCTTAAAGGTGAAACATATTTTTCAAACAATTTCAATAAAGCTTTCTGCAACATTCAATTTTTCATTTACTAACAAACAAATAAAAATAAAACATTAACACTTTTGTTAAGCGTTCTCGAGTCGCACGATTTTGATTATAATCGACATAGCCCACAGAGTGGAAAACCTTCTTTGCAATCGAGAACGAGAATATATGGTCGACCTCATTTGTTTAATAAATTAATGGTAAGTAACGAATGGAAATTCGTTAAATGGAAGCGATACTTGATGCACAATTACTTTCACATCTAATATCTTTAACCCCGCTATATGTCCATGTTTCGTTATTTGCATGCGAAATGATACCGGCGCGATTACATTTAGATGAGTACAATTATATTACAATGTTCCTAACCATCCCAACGGTGCGAGAAGTAGGTGAAATTTCCCCATTGTATGTTATTTGGCTCAGGGAACAACAACGTTTGTAAGATTATTTGTCAAGATCCCCCACCATCGAATGATTGTTTTTTTTAATGCAGTGATGAAATGAGAAAAAAACGAACAAATTCTACACAACTGTTCGGATTGAATTGGACGTCTTACTTACATTGCAGTTTGAGGTAGAGAATTTGTAGGTTTGGAAGAAGATTTTTTGCTTTTTACACCTGCTGGTTTGCCCTTCGGAATGACCACATACTCATGCGTGCCAATAACGAGAACATCTTGCAGTGGGATATCCTTTGTGGACGGATCCTTTGAGCTGTTCAAACCGTATGATGTGTCAGCTGCTGACGCATTTGCCGTAGGAGTTGCGGTCTTGACCCCGGCACCAGTTTGCTGTAGGGAGCGCTTTGTCTTTTCCTTAGGTGTGCTACTATACTGGGACGCTGGTTTCGCTACTGGTTTCGTTGCTAGTGATCCACCATTGTTGGTGGCAACCAATGGTGGTTTTGTGGCATTGAGGCTACCGTTTCCGTTCGCGTTCATGCTAAACTTTCCGAACGATTCTTTGTACGTTTGTTGGTGCTGTACTTCCGCTGCCATAGAGTCTTCCATGCAGCACTTTAAAAGCAATTGACAATTTTAATCATTTTGAATAATCTACAATTATTCACATGTCCTTCAATACAACATTACACTTCTACAGAAAATTGTCAATTCTACAGATAGTAATCATTGAAAGATATGTAGCGTACGACATCACACTAAGGCGGCTATCACACATGCTCAGTGTGACCAGGTCGTTATCAAGTTGCTTCAAGGCTCCGGCTCTCGATGAGTCCGTAATCGTTGTCTACCTGATGCAGAGTGACCGATCCTGCGCTAAACCCCCGAAGAACCTTCCGAAAGATTTCGTGGTAGTTGCATTTAAGGGCTAATCCATTACTCCGGAACTAACATTGCTACAAAGGTCCCGTACAAGGGGCACCATTAACAGGGGCCTATCGTAATTCGATGAGAATCTTTGATACTATGAACTCACCCCTTCTAAAAGTCTTGATTCGACATTGGTTTGTAAAACAATCCAGCTTAATTATTGGCGCTCAATAAGTGAGGTCGTACTGTTGATCTAAAAAAAAAACCCAACGAAATTGCATTCTTTAAAAACGTACCTTGCAAGTAAATCGTCGAGCTAATGCTTCTGCTGTCGTAGCATTCACACATTCCGGATGGTACATACAGTAGCACACCATACACTGCAACTGCGGTATCATTCCCATCGCTGGTAGACATTGGATTGTACAAGTTTCCACCCTTTGATAGAATCCATACATGTTCATCATAGACGTTGGTAGTTAAATTAAGATGTTTTTTTGTTTGTTGTTGTAAAGAAGGACAATGATGCGGGGAGGGGTACACATCAGTTTCCAAACAAAGGGATAAGGTATATAATAAAGGTATACGATACAAAAAAAAGGCACGCAAATATAAAAAAATAAATACACAATAAATAAGATGGACGTATGAAATAGGAAGATTTTTCTACACTACCAACATCATGTTTTGTTTAACTAATTTGGTCTTAGCATAACCAATATTAATATCAATTCAAGAAAGGATTGCTACTGCAAACGGTCATACGTTACTGCTGCCATATAAAGACAAGCGTTTTTAAAAGGAACCCCACCGTTTGCGATAACAATTGCATTCTCGTTCGTTAGTTTACAAAAGTAATGTTAACAATACTTACTTGGTTTTTCCACTTGACTTTGTCTGCTTTCCGGAATTTGCACTATTTTCATTTCCTTTCATTGTTCCCATTGCTCCCCCCTGCGCATTACTACGTTGTCCACTCGGGGGTGCTAATAAACTAGCACCAGTTGCGCTAGCTTTCGTTGAGATATGAGCATTTAATGAGGTGGATGATTTTGATAATGGCGCTTGGCTGGGTGTGCTGGTTTTCGCATAGTATGTAGGTAAAGGAGGACTAGCTCCTTTCGGCATTTTGGGCTTAGGAACTCGTTTTCCTAAATCGCCCGATGTATCCATAGCCGTAAAATGCGCAGCACCAGGCATGGACCGTTTGGGCACATTGCCGTACGATTTGGCGCTCCTGTGGGTGTTGTAAGAAAACAAAAAATCACATTTTTAATTGAAATAAATCAAAGAAACTAATTGCATAAATTCTGATCATTTTATAAAACAAAATTACTACAAGCTTTGCAGCTAATTTCGAAAAAATAATTTTGTATGAGTTGATTAAATAAATTTCTGCCAATGAAGCTTGGCAAATGAAGATTAGTCAGTAGTTATGCATCTGAATGGAGTAAGACAGTAGGTGTTGAATCAGGATCAACTTCAAAACCAATGTCGAATCAAGACTTTTAGAAGGGGTGAGTTCATAGTATCAAAGATTCTCATCGAATTACGATAGGCCCCTGTTAATGGTGCCCCTTGTACGGGACCTTTGTAGCAATGTTAGTTCCGGAGTAATGGATTAGCCCTTAAATACAACTGCCACGAAATCTTCCACAGGTTCTTCGGGGGTTTAGCGCAGGATCGGTCACTCTGCATCAGGTAGACAACGATTACGGACTCATCGAGAGCCGGAGCCTTGAAGCAACTTGATAACGACCTGGTCACACTGAACATGGACCTCGTAGCATTGCAAGAGATACGCTGGGCTAGGGAATGGCGTACACACATCAGGCGTGGCAGAAAGCACTACGAAATTTGTTATATCTACCACGACCACCACTATATGAACTGTATATTGGACCGCGTATCGCCGTAGGTCCCCGGCTGAAATTCGAGATCATCGCGGCCTCAAGACTATCAACGATAGTTTATACACCCCGAGATGCAGATTCAGCCTGAGAACATCAGCCTCATTAACTTTCACGCTCCTACCGAAGACAAAGACGAAGAGAATGTTCTATACCTGTTCTATAGCCGCCTCACACCTCACAAAAACCATTGACCAGTGTCCCAGGCACGACGTAAAAATCATCCTGGGACACACTTCAATGCAAAAGTCGGTAGGGAGCCAATAAACCGCTAAAATATTGAAAGTCAACATGAGCACAGCAACAATAATGGTAGTAGATTTGTCCAGCTGGCAACCTCAAGCAATCTGATTGTCGGAGGTACCAAAATTGTGCATCAAGACATCCACAAAACCACGTGGGTGTCCCCGGATGGAGCCATTTCTAACCAGGCAGACCCCGTGTTGATTAGCCACCGAAAACAGTTAAGCCCGTTAAACGTCAGAACGCATCGTTTCCGAATTATCGCGCCGGTTCATCTCAACAGAGACTCATAGCATCGCCCGCTATCGTCCGATACGTGTACGTTGGCTGTAAGGCGAGGAGGATCTACTACCAGCAAATGTCTGTATTAATACGAGCAAACCGCGAAACGCTCTAAACACGAAGGTACGAGGGCTGACAATAAAGTAAGGTCTCCAACGCTGCAGCTTCGCCGGATCACGCGCTAGGCGAAATCTGGCAACACCGCCGTGTTCCTTGGTTCCCCCACTACCACTTTGCTGCTGGGTGAGGCTTCCCCGACCGCTCAGTCTTGGCTGAGCAGCCGTCAACGATGGAGGTACCCCTCGCGTCAGCGTCCAAGTGCGAATTGCGTTCTGTGATACGTTTTTTGAGTGTGAAAAAGGTGACACCTATTGAAATCCATCGTCAACTAGTTGAAGTTTACGGGGAAAAGTGAATGGACATAAAAAACGTGCGTAAGTGGAGCCGCGAGTTCGATTGCCGGCGCACTAATGTTCACGACGAGGAGAGAAGTGGCCGACCGTCGGTCTCGGATGCGATTGTTCAAGCAGTGGAGGCAGAAATGCTCAAAAACCACCGTGCGACAATTAGGCACTTGAAAGAGAAGCTTGGAGGAGTGTGTAGCAGCGAAACAATCCGTCATACCCTTGTGAACAACTTGCAGTATCACAAAGTTTCTGCCCGATGGGTGCCGAAACAGCTGACCGAAGACCACATGAAGCGGCACGTGGAATGTGTGATCAAAGTTGTGGCCCGTTTTGAAGAGGAAGGAAGGCCCCAAGTGACTACCGCATGTTCCCCGCCCTGAAAAAACATCTCGGAGGGAATAAGTTTGAAAGTGACGCGGAGGTTCAGAAAGAGGTCAACACCTGGCTGCGCGAGGCGGACGGAGAGTGGTATTCTGCCGGCATAGACAAGTTCACCGTGCGGATGCGCAAGGTGTTGGAAAAAAATGGCGATTATGTAGAAAAGTAGCCCAGACCTTGGCCTTTCCAACGGTGTATCGCTTTTTGTAAATAAATGTCATTTTCTATGAAAAAAAAATTGGAGACCTTACTTTATTGTCAGCCCTCGTAATTGAATGTGCCAATACCACATTCCCATCAATTCAGGACAACTCCTGATCTGGATGGTTCGACAAAGAATGTAGATCGCACGTAAGAACGGCAGATGGATATCGTGCAATGCAGCAGGAACTTCAAGAAATCAGGTCACCAAAACAACTTCAGACCTAAGGTGACGTGCTTCCGAAATGAGGATCGTGGATCTGGCCATGATATGATATCCTGGCTAGTGCCACCTAGCATTGAGGAAATACAAAAGGCCATCTGTCTGCACAAGAACAATAGGATACTAGGTACCGACGGAGTAGTAGCTGAACTTCTTCTTTTTCTTTCTTGACCTAACGACCTCTTAGGTCATGCGTGCCTTTTCTGGCTTACTAGACTTATTGTTACCGCATAGTTGGATAGTCAGTCCTCACTATGGAGGAACGGCCCAGAAGAGACTTGAACCCCGGTCCTGCCGTGTGAATATCGGCGCCGCTGTCGCATCTACCCCCGGGGCGCCCAACAGATATACTCCATGCGGCAAACCTTGGAGAAGATTGTAGAACTATACGGCGCAATGAGCTCATTTGGTATCTCGGCTAAGCTTACCAGGCTTGTAAGAATGACAATGACCAACATCACATGCCAAGTGAAGAAGGATGGAAAATTCGCAGGGCCTTTTGCTACCACCAAAGGCCTACGCCAGGGAGACGGGCTTGTTTGTCTCTTCTTCAATCTGGCGCTAGAAAGGGCCATCCGAGGAGTCTCGGAGGTGGAATCTTCGGGGACCATTTTCTATAAGTCACTACCGGATCTTTGCATACGCCGATGCCATAGACACCATTGGTTTGAGGCTCTCCTATGTAGTAGAAGCTAACCAAAGTCTTTTTTCTTTAAGTTTTTACTTACGCAAAGTCATAATCTGTCAGTGCCAAAATAGTTGGAGTTGGAGCGAGTTGGAGATTGACGAGGCAAAACCAAAAATTATGATGGCGTACTAATAGGTTAACGTACATCTCAAGACGTTAGAAATATAACCAAAAATTAGCACCGATAAGAACACAAAAGTTGAATTGAGCGCAAGGGTGCTGGCGGCAAATCGGTCAGCCTGAGGAAACTTCTCCACTCAATGTATATATATTGTCGCGACGGACGAAGCTCAAAGACGAAGGGACTGTATAGAACCTTTATAGTTCCAGTACTCACGTACGCCTCGGAGACATAAAGTCCATGTCCAAAACCGAAGACACCCTCTTAGCCGGGTTCGAGAACTACAACGACAAGCTCTACGTACGGTAGTCTCATTATCGTGCATCAAATTAGAGTGTCATGAGAATGGCCTTAACTTATTTTTAAGACGTTCACATGGACGGAGCAGGCGTGTTAGATCCTAATTGAGATGTTGTGATGCCAGTAAGTAACAACGTTAAGAAACAACATCCTTACCTAATTGTTTCTTCCTCCGGTGTCCCTCCAACGGGTTCTTTTGCGAACGTAAAATTGTCCATCGTGAGATCATCATGTAAGGCGGACACAATATCATTACGGGTACGCAACTTTTTGCCACCGGGAGTAATGTAATACACTTCGCCTTTATCCTTGCTGTTTCCTTCCATGTTAGCTCGATACACCTAAAATTTTTCAAAAGATATAAATACACGGTCGATGTCACAGAACCAGCAAACCCCTGGTACGCTTACCAGTTCTCGCTTCCAACCATACTTAAAGGGTACTTTGTAGATATCATCTTGCGTGTTAATCGGCACATTTACTTTTCTCTTCACCAAACTTTTGTTACTGTCGTTCAAAGCAGACGCACTCACGTCCATATCTTCCTGTAAGTTTTCAAACGAACCTCATACATAACCTCCCGCGGTCGTGGAGAATTTATAGTGCCTGCAGTAATAGCGGGAGAATAAATCGCGGTTAGGAATGCAAGATTGTACATCAATATTATGTAATTAAATCGACTGTACAACACTTTTAGCAGTAATTTTCTACCTGTGCCCAAAACAATATTCTTTAACACACGCAACTGAGTTGGGAATGAAACTAAACAATGCACTACAAAACAAAACTTATCGAGTATTGTCAGGTGTTTTTTTCGATTAGGGTAAATTTTGTGTGGTGTAACTCACGATTTAATTTAAAAAAATGTATGTTTTTATGATAAAATCGCGACGCGTACGTGTTGCGGGTTGAAAATAAATGAGAAAAATAGCTAATCGATTACCGTTTTCACTGCTGGCCGCATCCTCATCAAAGCCTGCGAATTCGTCCTCATCGCTTTCACACATAAGCTCGCTGTATCTGCGTTTAGCGCCAACATTCGGTCGCACTGCTATGCTGCCACCACCATCCTCCTCTTCTTCCTCTTCCTGATGCTGCTGATTATGTTGATGTTGCAGCATTTCACTGGCAAGAGTCTCACGCTGTTGCAGCCCTTGTTGATTGGCCATGTTGAACGTTTGTCCGCGGGGGCTACTTGGTGTTCGTAGCAGCCGCAAACTCTTTCAATGGTCAAGGTGGCAGAATGTAAACTTCTACCCACCTGTGACCTAACAGATGTTTCGAAAAGCTTGTTTCGCTTCTAATTTCACAGCACACAACGAGTTTTTGCCACAAAAATAGCAAATTTTGTAAGACACGCTTGAGGAAGTTTTTTGATGCTACACCGCCAACAACACACAATTGTTTGTGAGCTTTACTATCATACCGTACGTTTACACCACTTGTACCACCGCCAATGCATCACATAAACGAAGCACTTTCGATTAATAAATTTAACACTTTCAAATCTGCAAGCATTATCGTGCATCAAATTAGAGTGTCATGAGAATGGCCTTAACTTATTTTTAAGACGTTCACATGGACGGAGCAGGCGTGTTAGATCCTAATTGAGATGTTGTGATGCCAGTAAGTAACAACGTTAAGAAACAACATCCTTACCTAATTGTTTCTTCCTCCGGTGTCCCTCCAACGGGTTCTTTTGCGAACGTAAAATTGTCCATCGTGAGATCATCATGTAAGGCGGACACAATATCATTACGGGTACGCAACTTTTTGCCACCGGGAGTAATGTAATACACTTCGCCTTTATCCTTGCTGTTTCCTTCCATGTTAGCTCGATACACCTAAAATTTTTCAAAAGATATAAATACACGGTCGATGTCACAGAACCAGCAAACCCCTGGTACGCTTACCAGTTCTCGCTTCCAACCATACTTAAAGGGTACTTTGTAGATATCATCTTGCGTGTTAATCGGCACATTTACTTTTCTCTTCACCAAACTTTTGTTACTGTCGTTCAAAGCAGACGCACTCACGTCCATATCTTCCTGTAAGTTTTCAAACGAAAGCTGCATGACTCGTCTGCGCCTTGGGTTGCCTTTCACATTGCAATTTTTACCTGTTTTATACTGTGTTGCAGCTCGGATACACTGTCGTCCCCCAGAAGCTTATTGTTTTCCATCAATTTTTTTTCTGCCGCTGTCAAAATCGCCTCATACATAACATCCCGCGGTCGTGGAGAATTTATTGTGCCTGCAGTAATAGCGGGAGAATAAATCGCGGTTAGGAATGCAAGATTGTACATCAATATTATGTAATTAAATCGACTGTACAACACTTTTAGCAGTAATTTTCTACCTGTGCCCAAAACAATATTCTTTAACACACGCAACTGAGTTGGGAATGAAACTAAACAATGCACTACAAAACAAAACTTATCGAGTATTGTCAGGTGTTTTTTTCGATTAGGGTAAATTTTGTGTGGTGTAACTCACGATTTAATTTAAAAAAATGTATGTTTTTATGATAAAATCGCGACGCGTACGTGTTGCGGGTTGAAAATAAATGAGAAAAATAGCTAATCGATTACCGTTTTCACTGCTGGCCGCATCCTCATCAAAGCCTGCGAATTCGTCCTCATCGCTTTCACACATAAGCTCGCTGTATCTGCGTTTAGCGCCAACATTCGGTCGCACTGCTATGCTGCCACCACCATCCTCCTCTTCTTCCTCTTCCTGATGCTGCTGATTATGTTGATGTTGCAGCATTTCACTGGCAAGAGTCTCACGCTGTTGCAGCCCTTGTTGATTGGCCATGTTGAACGTTTGTCCGCGGGGGCTACTTGGTGTTCGTAGCAGCCGCAAACTCTTTCAATGGTCAAGGTGTCAGAATGTAAACTTCTACCCACCTGTGACCTAACAGATGTTTCGAAAAGCTTGTTTCGCTTCTAATTTCACAGCACACAACGAGTTTTTGCCACAAAAATAGCAAATTTTGTAAGACACGCTTGAGGAAGTTTTTTGATGCTACACCGCCAACAACACACAATTGTTTGTGAGCTTTACTATCATACCGTACGTTTACACCACTTGTACCACCGCCAATGCATCACATAAACGAAGCACTTTCGATTAATAAATTTAACACTTTCAAATCTGCAAGCTGCGGCGTGTATCGACTATGTGCGAGTGAAGCAAATTAGATTGGCGCTTAAATTCGTATGTGACGCGTGGGTTTGCTTCGATTTCGATCACTTTTGGTTCGGGCGGTTTGTTTCTCTTTCCTTGTCCGAACCGAAGCAACACCCGCCGAAGCGAAAAGTGAGGTTATATTTTTCAATTCTGATAACTTTTTCTCTATACGAGCAGGGCGCAGTGTACACTCGGAAAACGGTTTTCCTCACACACTTTCAATCGTAACACATGCTACAGTTCCGTTTTGCGTGGCGATCTGCATTAAATTCTGCTCTGAAATCGTAAGAAGCTTTCTTTTTTGAGTCAAGAATCGCGGATCGCGAACCGCGTATCTTTTGGCTGCACACGAGATGTTTGCAAAGGTCCAACTGTCAATCTTGCTTTCGACGCGATGTTTGACAGCAAGATGTTGTGGGGCACAGTGTGCGCGTGGACGGAATTCAACGGTATTTTGTCACTGACAGATGATAACTTCGTGTAGGCAAAAGCTTAAGGAAAAAAAGACAAAATATTATAAAAAATTAATTGCACCAATGAAAAAGAAAATTGTTTGCATGTTAAGCCGATTAAAAACGAAAACACCTACACCTTCGTTTGTTTTGAACGCGGTGCCGTTGAAAGCTGTCAAATGAATGTGTGTGTTTTTTTTTCTCTCTTCGATCTGTCACGTTTTTCCAGTACATTCCCGTTGCCGCTGTATTTACAAGATTTGCAGCCAATATTTCTGATGTAATACGGTGTTATTGTGGTTGAAAGCCGAAGTTCTTGTTTCTTTCTAGAAAGTACAATAAGCCTACCAAATATGATGCAGATGCTTCGAAACCCATCTCAGGCCTACTTCAAACAAATAGCTCGGTTCGTTCGACCGGCTACCTGCATGGTCGGCTCGATCGAGCACAGAACATACAGCTCATCGGTGTTTACTTCTCGCGCCTCTTTGATGCGATACGGCACAGATGGGCTTAAAATTTCAACACCACAGAGCTGGGTTGTGGGGTCTAGAAATTTCTGCAGCAAAAATAATCCCAGCTCTGATGATCCCGTTGAGCCTCCGGCAGAAACCGTGAACTATACGAATCAGCTTCCTGCAACCGTCGCTATACCTGAGGTATGGCCACACCTGCCCGTAATAGCTACGAAACGAAACCCCGTTTTTCCACGGTTCATGAAAATACTCGAGGTAAATAAGTCACACACGAACAAACCGTGTTGTGCATGAGCAAGGTCTCTCATTGATTGCATGTACATTTTGTCGTAGGTTACCAATCCCATGTTGATAGATCTCATTCGAAGGAAGGTGAAATTGAACCAACCGTACGTTGGTATTTTTCTGAAAAGAGACGATGATAACCCGAACGAAGTAATGGAAACTACGAAAGAGGTTTATGACATAGGAACATTCGCTCAAATCCAGGAAATGCAAGACCTTGGAGACCGCTTGCGGCTAGTAGTAACTGCACACCGCCGTATAAAAATTGTCGGTCAGCTGTACGAGGATCTTGATGCACCGGTTGCTGGCAAGGGTAAGTTATCGAAATGCATTTTACACGGGGGTATTAAGCTCGTTGATCATGATCGGCTGTTTTTTGTCCCCCTACATTGGCGTATACGTATCAGAAATGACAATAAAATATCCGTACTTTAACACGCAAATCGCCGTCTCGGTAGACGAACCGGATGCGGAAAAGCGTCGCCGAAAGCACAAACTACGAAATAAACAAATTCGCAAGGCTAACAACGACCACACGCTCGATGGAGTGCCGCTGGAAGAAGCTCCCAAGAGACGTTTGCTGAAGGAAGGTGAACAGCAGCCACTGCTGATGGTGGAAGTGGAAAACGTAAAACATGAGAGCTTCAAAAACACGGAAGAAGTGAAAGCTCTTACACAGGAAGTAATAAAAACCATACGGGATATCATAACCATGAATCCATTGTACCGGTAAGTGCAAGTTAAAATCAATAAGTGGATGTTGTATGATTAAGAAATAAGAAGTAATAAGTGACAATTTCTTACTGCCCATAGCGAAAGTCTTCAGCAGATGTTGCATCAAAACCAGCGAGTTGTGGACAATCCTGTATATCTGTGCGATTTAGGTGCATCATTATCAGCCGCCGAACCACCGGAATTGCAGGAGATATTGGAAGAGATGGATGTAAGAATGATTGTTACTTGTGAAATTACTTAACGGCCAAAATACTCATTACGTTATTTTTGCGTTTAAAGATACCGAAGCGTTTAATGCTCTCCTTGTCGCTGCTGAAAAAAGAACTGGAACTTTCAAAGCTGCAGGCAAAGATTGGGCGCGAAGTAGAGGAAAAGGTGAAACAACAGCATCGTAAGTACATACTGCAAGAGCAGCTAAAAGTAATTAAGAAGGAGCTGGGAATCGAGAAGGATGATAAGGACGCGATTGGAGAAAAGTATCGCGAACGCATTAAGGAAAAGGTGGTACCGAAAGCTGTTGCGGATGTAATTGAGGAAGAGCTTACCAAGTTAAATTTCCTAGAGAGTCACAGCTCTGAGTTTAAGTACGTATAACAGGGAAAATTGTGAAACAATGATCACCTGGATCTTAATTAACGTTTAAATAATTTTTCGTATCTACTTACCAGTGTGACGCGGAACTATTTGGACTGGTTAACCACACTACCGTGGGGTGTGATGAGCGAAGAAAATTTGGACATCGATCAAGCAAGCAAAATATTGGACGAAGACCATTACGGTATGGATGACATCAAGAAGCGCATTTTGGAGTTTATCGCAGTTAGTCAGCTGAAAGGTACAACTCAGGGCAAAATTCTCTGTTTCCACGGACCGCCCGGTGTGGGTAAAACCAGCATAGCACGGTCAATCGCGAAAGCGCTCAACAGAGAGTACTTCCGGTTCAGTGTTGGTGGAATGACGGACGTGGCTGAAATCAAAGGTCATCGACGGACGTACGTTGGTGCAATGCCTGGCAAATTGATACAATGTTTGAAAAAGACCAAGACTGAAAACCCACTCGTGCTGATCGATGAAGTTGATAAGATTGGAAGGTAAAGTATTACACGGGGAGGATTTTTCTCACTTACAAGAGTTTTAATTTATACTTTCGTTTTTTTTATGTCACTTACAGAGGCTACCAAGGCGATCCCAGTTCGGCACTACTGGAGTTGCTTGATCCAGAGCAGAATGTAAATTTCCTTGACCATTATTTGGATGTACCAGTGGATCTGTCGAAGGTTTTGTTCATCTGTACGGCGAATGTGATCGATACAATTCCGGAACCATTGCGCGATCGTATGGAAATGATTGACATGTCGGGTGAGTTAAGTTGCAGAGCAGCTTCAGCATCTCAAGAGTGGACAGGATGAACAGTTCTAATTCTTTTTATCTTCACAGGCTATGTGGCGGAAGAGAAGATGGCTATTGCCAAACAGTACCTCATTCCCCAAGCCAAACGTGACAGTGGAGTAGAGGACAAACACATCACGATTACGGACGACGCGTTGGGGGCACTCATCAAGAGCTACTGTCGCGAATCGGGTGTACGCAATTTACAGAAACAAATCGAAAAGATTGTTCGAAAAGTGGCATTTAAGGTGGTGCGGAAGGAGGCTGACTGCATGGAGGTATCGGGTGGGAATCTCAGCGATTTGTTAGGCAAACCTATCTTTACCCATGATCGCATGTACGATACAACTCCACCCGGTGTGGTAATGGGACTGGCGTGGACCGCAATGGGTGGTTCAGCACTATACATTGAAACGGCTAGACGCAAATTGTTGGAAGCATCGGACGCTGGCGATGCAAAACACACCTCGGGCGACGGATCCCTGGAACTTACGGGCCATTTGGGCGATGTGATGAAGGAATCGGCTCGCATTTCGCTTACCGTAGCCAGGAACTTTATCAAACAGTCGGAGCCCAATAATAACTTTTTGGAATCTAGCCACATACACCTGCATGTTCCGGAAGGTGCGACGCCAAAGGATGGACCTAGCGCGGGTGTGACGATCGTGACGGCTTTGCTTTCTCTGGCCAAGAGTCAACCGATCCGACAGAATGTGGCGATGACTGGGGAAGTCTCGCTGATGGGCAAAGTGTTACCCGTGGGAGGAATCAAAGAAAAAACGATAGCAGCCAAACGGAGCGGGGTAAATTGCATCATTTTGCCGGAGGAGAACAAGAAAGACTTTACCGATTTGCCGAAGTTCATCACGGAAGGATTGGAAGTACACTTTGCCAGCACCTACGCCGATGTTTACCGTATTGTGTTCCAGGAGCTTTAGACTTAATATACCGTTGTTAAAGTGTTATCGATAGGCAGTAGAGTTTATTGAACGCGATCTTGAAGCCTAATGAACTATTACATCAACCAAAACACACAACAATTGCTGTTTAAAATTACTTCGTGTTTTAAGATTGACAATGTTTTGCTAAAGAGAACGGCCTTTCCTGTTCATAGTTTTAACGTCATTTTCAACGGCTCCGCCGGCTTTGCAGCTGGAGGAGAAATAACACGCATCGGAGGCAAACGGCGCACTTTTCGACCATGTCGCCCATCCTTACGCTGCCACAGTCCTGAACGAGGACGATTACCCAGTTCTCGGTTTTTCTGTGCGGAACCGATCGGTGTTTTACTGTGAGCTACGTTCGAAACGCGCCCTACCGTAGCCATGCACGTTTGTTGAAATGCAAATTCCTGCTTCGAAGGTAGCTGCACAACGACCAGTTCACCAAATTTACGCAGAATTGTGCCATACGAACCGGCTGCATGAATCAGATGGCAGGGCTGTCCAGGATATTTTTCCAGGCAATGAATTTGGGTGCCTGCCTGTAGGGCACCCAGCGGATAGGCATCTCCTTCATTGGCACGGACTGCAAATGGAAACTACGGTTAGTAGCGTGGTTAGCATATACTTGTTACCGTGTCTTACCCGGTATACGAGGGATAAAGCGTGATGTTTTCAATAGATCCCCTGCCTTCATATTTTCCGTCGCCAGGATGTATTTCATCTCATTTCCTACCGCTACTAGTGCTACCTTTGCGGTACGGCAACCATCGTCGAACACCTCGATTACTTTTTCAATCTGTGGAGGCCCTTCGCTTGGTCCATCTCGAACCCACTTTACCCAGTGATATTTGTGCTTAATACCGCCACCGATACCTTTCGCTACTAGACGGCCTGTTTCCGGATCCCGACCGGCTAGGTTTGTTACTTTCAGAGGTTCTATGGTGTATTGTTCTGGATAGTGAACGATTCGCCGGTATGACTTTCCACCACCCGGTTTCGGTTTGTTCAGCAATCTATCCAGACTTTCCAGCGATATGGGACGAACCGTGGCGTAACGAACGTCGTTCGGCAAAGCCGAGAGAGACAACTTTTGAAATAATCTAGCCAAAGTGGCCATTATATGGTGTTTTGTCCGCTGCCCGAATGTGTATTTTATTTACGCAACAACCGTATTTGACAGCGGCCCCGCTACACATGCTGAATGACAGCGCTGGGGAAAATTCAAAACAAATTCTCCGAAAAGTGAAACAACAAACTTCAAGCTAGCTTCAAATAAATCCAGATTGATTTGATTTGAAAAAAGGAGACAAAACATAAAGATCAATTGAAATTCTAAATGAGTAATGTTGTGCGGTGCTTGAGATTAGTCCCATGATTCTTCAACAATTCTCTGGATTAGCAAAACTTGAGCAGAATAATATAAAACGGACTAGTCAAGTTCAACTCAACTGGCGATGAGTAATTGTGTTGGGAATTTTGCGTGCATCAACAAATCGAGGAAATGAAGTAAGCCAAGGTCTATTGAATATACAGGTCTCGTAATAGAAGGGTTTTGGCAGCTCTTGGAATAGCAATGAAAAATAAAATGACAGATGGGAGTCCGAAGCGTATACACGATGCTATGTACTTGTATGCGTTTGTTGATCGTTTTGAAAAGTTGGTGGTTGGTGAACTTTTGGCATAAATTTATGGTAAATCTTCGTTTAATATCAAACCATTCAATCAGTGATTTAAACGATACACAGAGGCGCGCTGAAAACTGACCGACAACAGAATTGAGAGCGAGCAAACTTTCCGCGTCTGTGGCAAAAACAACACACCAATACATAGCCAAGGACGTCTACCTGTCAAAATAGAATTCAAGATGCCGATGTCAACAAAGGCTATTACGAGACCTGTATATTCAATAGACCTTGGAAGTAAGCAATCTTTAGCTCGTCCGTTTTGTTATTCATTTTTAACAGAATAAAGTGTGCATTCTTCCAGGTTTAAAACGCATCTTACAACGGCATTTTACCTAGGTAAGTGAGTGTAACTTAATACAATGTTTGTCCATTCCAAACGATCAAACCATCCTGATTATGTTTTTGTTCCACACCCAGGTTTCTTATCTCTCTGTTTGGTTAACATGACCATGGCCACTGGGACGTTCCATTATTTTGCTTATGGCAGTAATTTATTAGCGAAGCGAATTCACATCCAGAACCCAAGTGCCGTGCGGAAAGGGTTCGGATATCTAAAGGTAATTTCGGCAGGTTCACGCCTCTCCAGCATCTATCTTATCAGTGGTATTGTCTCATTGCAGGATTTTAGTTTAGATTTTTTCCATTATGCAGCACGATGGCGAGGAGCTCCTGCTACAATAGTGGAACAGGAAGGGAAGCAGGTGTGGGGTGCCATATGGGAGATAGACAATAGCAATTTGGCTGACCTAGATCGGCAGGAAGGGGTGCACAATAGTGTGTATAAAGCTTTAACACTTCCCGTCGTGTTGCCCAACGGTACAACACTGGACTGTCGTGTTTATCAGTTGGTTCGCAATCCATGCTGCTTGGCACCAGACGCGGAAGACAGACCGTACGAAAGGCAGCCATCGAAAACCTACATGAACATTATTATCAACGGGGCCAAAGAAACGGAACTGCCAGAAGATTACATTGCGCTGTTGAAAAGAATTAAACATAATGGGAACACTGGCGATCCACAGCTGTCGCTTGAATTAGAAAAACCCATCGAAGATCTGTGAGTGATAGAAGAGTTTTCGTTTTAGCAAAAGGTTCAACGTGCTGGTCTTGTTGATTGTGATTCCAAGTTCCTTGCCTGATTTTTCATACTGTATTTTTGTAACCATTTGAACAGGCTGTCGATTATGATGAGTTTTTTTTTATTGAAATACCATTGGAATTCTTTCTATATGTTTTTTCTTGACAATTAGGAGATCAATTAAAATGTTATGTTGAGTAGTTTAGTTCTAAACCAGCTTGTAGAAGAACAGCTCAGATGGGACTTGATGCAATGACCTACTACACTACGATATTGGTTTGATGCCATATTAGGAGGTTAAATAGTTAACTCACTTGTTTTGGAAGAGTTTATTACGGTGCTGATCTACTAAGAGTTTAGATTTCGATAATTTCTAAAGCAAGCGCACATTGATATCATGGATTTTTATAAAGGAAAAGCTTTAAAATAAAACAAAGTGAATAGCAATGGTATAACCATGCTGCATGGCTCTTCAATAAGATTCACTTACTTCAAGCTTTGAATCCCTCCAGGCTCTCTGAAACGAAATAATCAGAAATCCGCCTTGTTCATAAAATTGGCATATGTTAAACGGTAAGTTGAACCCATTTTCCATTACTTTCTGAAGATTTCGAAAGCATGGGATATTATGTATTTTCATGGTACATCCCGCATAATGAAACGACTTATACAAAACTCTGGAACGCCTAAAATTCTCATTCGAAAATGTTTAGTATTTTACGTCTGTAGGGTACTTTTGGTGCCCTACCCCGCTAGATCGATGGGGAATGGAAAGGTAGGAAGGGAAAGTGAGGGAAGGTACTCGCTCAAGACGATTCTACCATACCCATGGAAACGGTTGAGAAAGGGGACCAAAAATGCAGCGTGGAATCAAAACATGCCGGTGAACGCTGAGAGATATCCATAAACACTACCCGTCATGGACGTGTTGGATCTTTCAGCTAGGCTATTTTGGGATATAGACGACACTCGGCCTCCAAATTCTTTGCTGGTGGAATCTGAAAACGTTTATTATCTGCAACGGTATCTACTAGGAATGACAGTGCTCCTGTAGTGATGGATAAGAAGTACAAAGTTTAATTACAAATAGAATATGATTAACCTATTGTCGCTTTCGTATCTAAGGTGGTAGACAGTGGCTCCATCTATATGATTGTAAGTCGGGAAAAAAAGAGTGCAACGTATTGCATAAGATCAGGCGTATTTCAGTAACAACGCCTATTAATCAGGTGTATTCTGCGATGAAAAGCCAGAAGCAGTTAAATCCGCACACATCCGTTTCCCAATAGGGTTTCACAGATTCTTCTTCTTCTTTCTTGGCCTAACGACCTCTTAAGGTCATGCCTGCCATTTCTGGCTTACTAGACTAATTGATACCGCATAGTTGGTTAGTCAATCCTCACTATGGGGGAACGGCCCAGATGAGACTTGAACCCCGGTCCTGCCGTATGAAGACCGGCGCCGCTGTCGCATCACCACCGGGACCCGACAAACAACAGCAGAACCGCCTCATCCGATTTTTACGCATCAGCAACCTGTACCGAGAAATTTAAATCCAACGCACAATAGTTTTACCAATATAAGAATTTCATGTAATAGATTAGCCACACTCGCAATAGTTGTACCACACATGTAACAATAGACAGAAAAGAGGCGAATGAGGTCTATGAGACCCAAAGCCTCTATAAATAAAGGTTTAAAACGAATCTTACAACGGCATTTTACCTAGGTAAGTGAGTGTAACTTAATACAATGTTTGTCCATTCCAAATGATCAAACCATCCTGATTATGTTTTTGTTCCACACCCAGGTTTCTTATCTCTCTGTTTGGTTAACATGACCATGGCCACTGGGACGTTCCATTATTTTGCTTATGGCAGTAATTTATTAGCGAAGCGAATTCACATCCAGAACCCAAGTGCCGTGCGGAAAGGGTTCGGATATCTAAAGGTAATTTCGGCAGGTTCACGCCTCTCCAGCATCTTATCAGTGGTATTGTCTCATTGCAGGATTTTAGTTTAGATTTTTTCCATTATGCAGCACGATGGCGAGGAGCTCCTGCTACAATAGTGGAACAGGAAGGGAAGCAGGTGTGGGGTGCCATATGGGAGATAGACAATAGCAATTTGGCTGACCTAGATCGGCAGGAAGGGGTGCACAATAGTGTGTATAAAGCTTTAACACTTCCCGTCGTGTTGCCCAACGGTACAACACTGGACTGTCGTGTTTATCAGTTGGTTCGCAATCCATGCTGCTTGGCACCAGACGCGGAAGACAGACCGTACGAAAGGCAGCCATCGAAAACCTACATGAACATTATTATCAACGGGGCCAAAGAAACGGAACTGCCAGAAGATTACATTGCGCTGTTGAAAAGAATTAAACATAATGGGAACACTGGCGATCCACAGCTGTCGCTTGAATTAGAAAAACCCATCGAAGATCTGTGAGTGATAGAAAAGTTTTTGTTTTAGCAAAAGGTTCAACGTGCTGGTCTTGTTGATTGTGATTCCAAGTTCCTTGCCTGATTTTTCATACTGTATTTTTGTAACCATTTGAACAGGCTGTCGATTATGATGAGTTTTTTTTATTGAAATACCATTGGAATTCTTTCTTTATGTTTTTTCTTGACAATTAGGAGATCAATTAAAATGTTATGTTGAGTAGTTTAGTTCTAAACCAGCTTGTAGAAGAACAGCTCAGATGGGACTTGATGCAATGACCTACTACACTACGATATTGGTTTGATGCCATATTAGGAGGTTAAATAGTTAACTCACTTGTTTTGGAAGAGTTTATTACGGTGCTGATCTACTAAGAGTTTAGATTTCGATAATTAGTAGTTTAGTTCTAATCCAGCTTGTAGGAGAACAGCTCAGATGGGACTTGATGCAATGACCTACCACACTACGATATTGGTTTGATGCCATATTAGGAGGTTAAATAGTTAACTCACTTGTTTTGGAAGAGTTTATTACGGTGCTGATCTACTAAGAGTTTAGATTTCGATAATTTCTAAAGCAAGCGCACATTGATATCATGGATTTTTATGAAGGAAAAGCTTTAAAATAAAACAAAGTGAATAGCAATGGTATAACCATGCTGCATGGCTCTTCAATAAGATTCACTTACTTCAAGCTTTGAATCCCTCCAGGCTCTCTGAAACGAAATAATCAGAAATCCGCCTTGTTCATAAAATTGGCATATGTTAAACGGTAAGTTGAACCCATTTTCCATTACTTTCTGAAGATTTCGAAAGCATGGGATATTATGTATTTTCATGGTACATCCCGCATAATGAAACGACTTATACAAAACTCTGGAACGCCTAAAATTCTCATTCGAAAATGTTTAGTATTTTACGTCTGTAGGGTACTTTTGGTGCCCTACTCCGCTAGATCGATGGGGAATGGAAAGGTAGGAAGGGAAAGTGAGGGAAGGTACTCGCTCAAGACGATTCTACCATACCCATGGAAACGGTTGAGAAAGGGGACCAAAAATGCAGCGTGGAATCAAAACATGCCGGTGAACGCTGAGAGATATCCATAAACACTACCCGTCATGGACGTGTTGGATCTTTCAGCTAGGCTATTTTGGGATATAGACGACACTCGGCCTCCAAATTCTTTGCTGGTGGAATCTGAAAACGTTTATTATCTGCAACGGTATCTACTAGGAATGACAGTGCTCCTGTAGTGATGGATACGGAGTACAAAGTTTAATTACAAATAGAATATGATTAACCTATTGTCGCTTTCGTATCTAAGGTGGTTGACAGTGGCTCCATCTATATGATTGTAAGTCGGGAAAAAAAGAGTGCAACAAATTGCATAAGATCAGGCGTATTTCAGTAACAACGCCTATTAATCAGGTGTATTCTGCGATGAAAAGCCAGAAGCAGTTAAATCCGCACACATCCGTTTCCCAATAGGGTTTCACAGATTCTTCTTCTTCTTTCTTGGCCTAACGACCTCTTAAGGTCATGCCTGCCATTTCTGG